>CANYBF011661530.1:0-26906 GCA_948192965.1 Dalechampia spathulata | reverse complement strand
AATTTTAAATTATTTTCAAATAATCATGATTTTAAATAACGTAAAAGAACTGAACATTCAGAAAATAAAATCAAATTTCAAATGAAATACTAAATGGATCTTTTTGGATAAAATATCTTATTTTTCAAGAAATAATAAAAGAATAATATTTTTTAGGGAAATTATTAACTTAATAACATTTTTGCTTATTTATGTTATCTTTTACCTTTATATATAATAAGTCTAGAATAATTTATGAGATTTGAACTGTATATATTGTATTAATGCCTATTCTCAGTAGCAGAGTCAGTATTGGGATTTGGGGATTGCAGTTCCGGATTTCACTGTATATATGATGGGAAGTTTATGGTTTCTGGTAAGAGTGGCTGAAGTGCATATGGACGAAAGTTCATGGTTTCTCGTAAGGATGATCGAAGTTTGCAATGAATTTTGAAGAGTGGTCGCTACTATTACTGTTGAGGAAATGGAGGAGGAGAAAAAGAAGCTCAAAAGTCCAACCCATTCATGTTATCTCTTTAAATATACCCTCCTCATGGTGTCTTCTCCTTCACCATCTCTTTGTTTCTCCCTTTCTTTGTTTTTTGTTTTTCAATCTTCCCATCCCTCTATTTCTCATTTTTCCAATGATATCTTCCTGATAATTAATATATATATATATATATATATATATATGTGTGTGTGTGTGTGTGTTTTTTTCCTTCCATTATGGTAATGACTTTATATGATTTTACATAAATCGATATGAATTTTATTTACAATGAAAGGATGTCAAGTCCTAGTCAACCATGGACTTTAACCAGATGGTATAGAAATTATTAAAATCAATTAAATTCATTAAATTGATAATATTTCATAATTTCAATTTTTTAAAATTTAATTTAGTTTGGTTTTTTATAATGATAATTTTTCATTTTTCATTTTTCATTTTTCATTTTTCATCTCAATATACCTTTAATTTATCCAGTTGACCAAAACACTGAATCAAAAATAATATTATTTTATGTATTAATAATATACACTTATTAGTTTATAAAATTACATAACTTCATAATTTGATTTTTAGGTTTTCAAATTTAAATAGTTCAATATTTTTTGTTTATATTTAATTAATTTGGTTTCAATTTTTTAAATTTAATTTTTGATTTATTATTAATTTGATTCAATTTAGTTTTTTGGATTCGATTTTTACTCTAATGAATTTGGTATAAAATTTACATAAAAATCAATCGAAAAAAGAATGTTCGCCGCTACCTATTTGCCACACTCTCATTTAGATATTAGAATGCTAAGTATCAAGATTCATCATATTATATTTACATACATTTGATTCATATATAAATTAAATCAATATTAGAAACAATTTTATTAAAAATTAAAAATCATATTCTTTTAAATATCTTGCATTTGTTAACATAATATTCATAAAAATATGCATTGATTATATATCTAAATTTAATATAATATTATATATTAATAAGATAAATTTATAGGAAGTATATTAATGATAATTGATTTTAGATAAATAAATTATAATAAGATAATAATAGTAAAAGAGAAATTAAAATCAATTGCACCCAAGAGTAATTAATATAAAAAAAAACAAAAAGGAAGGTAAAATTTGAGAAAGGGGGGAAAGCAAAAGGGACCCGAAGGATGATGAAATGGATACCATTCATAGAGGGTTCCATAATTGAAAAAGGCAATCACAGCACATTTGACTATCGGACTACTTTCGGTGTAATATTTTTATTTTATTTTATTTTTATTCACAAAAAATCCAAGCCGTTTGATGGTCATCAAATCTGTAGATTAGATCATTTGTGGGTCTATCCCATCCCATCTCAAACCTTTGAGAACACATTTCATCATTTAGTCTTGTCTCTTTTTTTTTTTTTTTTGCTTTTGTCTTAATTCTCTTCAGAGTTCTTTTCCCCCACAATTTTGGAATGTATATTTTAAATTCTTCAGAGTTCTTTTGTCTAATGCTTTTTTTTTTCCAAATTATTTTTTTTAGCTTCTTCGCATGATTTATATCCATAAATAAGTTAACACTTGGGCCCCTTTTTTGTTAGCATGCGACATTAAAAAGTATAAGTAAAATATTATTCAAGTTGAATTCCATATTATATATGGATAATTACTTATATATTATTATATTTTTTTAATTTTATTAATCAAAAAATATTACATTTTATTTATTTATTTTTTATTTTTTAATTTATTTTTTATAAAAATTGTTATCAACTCGTTGTCATCATTAGTGCTATTAATCAGACATCATCACCAAACATAATGATATTTTCTAATTCAATAATTTTAATTTATATGATATTTTGTAAAATAGAAATTTAAAAAATTGCATTTTTTAATTTTTTTTGATGTTATATTAATAAATGGTTTAAAATAACTATTATATCATAAAATAACATATACAAAATATACAACAAAAAAATAAAAAAAAACATATTTCTAGAAAAATACAAAAAAAAAAAAGAAGAAAAGTTGTTTAGAAATGGTGACAAACCCACATACTATAATGATTAATGTTCTCAAGCATGCACCTAAAGAGCAAGTCTTATCATACATAATTCATATTCCCATTTATATATGCATATATATTAAATTAACAAAAACAAAATATAATAAATCAAAAAATAATTATTAAAATTTTAAATTTGTTGAAATGAATGTATAATATTTTACATTATTTATATTGATTTTATTTATATGTAGCAATATTATTTTGTATTTGTTGTAGTTTAAATCGTTGATGGCACTATGATTTGTGGCATATAACGTTGGTGGAAACATGACATGATGACTTGCGTACTTGAAGATGGACATCTATGATATATTTAATAAATATATTTCTTTATTTATTCCAATACTCCAAATTTAGTTTTTTTTATTCGTTGACTTTCATATATATTATCATTATTATTATAAAATAAATAAAAAAATATTTATCATGAAATTTCATAATATTAATCAAGCTCACTATATTAATAAAATTATTTTAGATTTTAGATTTTAAATTTTAATCAAATGAAGCTTTATGTTTATCAAATTCAAATAAATAAATATATTTATAAATATATATATATATATTGTTTATATTTGATGGTAAACACTATACATAAATAAAAAAACAAAAATGTTAATAGAGAAAACTGGAAAGAGAAAAGGCTTAGAAGATCAGAAAATACAAACTACTGGCTGGAAGAACAGCTTAATGAAAGATGCCTACAAGATCTTACACCTGAACAAACCCTGAATTTCTTCTTCGTCTTCCCTTTCCATTTTTTTTTCTTTTTTTCTTTTGATTTTTTGGGCATTTTTATAATTAATTACTAACTTCAATACTCGGGCATTTGTTGACTGATCTTGCCTTCTTCAAGCGCCATCTTCTGTTCAGTGATCTTCAACCAAATGCAAACTCCAGTGAAACTGAGCACTAAGCTAGCGAACCCACTTCCTAAACCAACACCAACAATGGCTAAAACCGGTAAACCTTTGTTCTTCATAGGAGGTAAAGGGAACCCATAAAGATCTTTATTTCCTTGAAAAGAACTCGCATTGAATCTTGGCAAATCCCCGCTCCTGTTCCCTATTGAAGAAGGGATTGGCCCTGATAGCTTATTGTTGCTGATATCTAACGCTGATAGCCTTACTAAAAGACCCAATTGCGCTGGTATTTGACCCGAAAGAAAATTATCATGAAAATCAATCACATTTAGATAAGCACATAATGCAACCTGTGGAGGGATTTCTCCTTCTAATCTGTTAGAAGAGAGATTAAGGACAGCAAGATTGACCAAGTATTGTAACTCAGGAGGAATAGGGCCAGAAAAGGAATTAGAAGAGAGGTCTAAAGTTTGAAGATTTGTGCAGTTTGAAATATATGGTGAAATAGAGCCTTGAAGAGAAAGATTTGTAAGAGAAAGCTTGAAGATTCGGCCATTGTTGCAGGTAGCACCAGAGATAAAAGAATTGAAACCGGAACATGGGTTCGCGAAATTTGATTTTGTCCAGTTACGAAGAGAATTTGTTGGGTCTTTTAAAGATTGACTTAAATGGGTTAAACATGCTTCATCATTCGGATCTGATATCGAAAGACTAGTAAAGAAGATCAACAAGATTAAAACAGAAAGGGAACAGATAGCCATTAATCAAGAAAAAGAGAAAGCAAGAATGCAACAAAAAAAAAACAAAAAATTTCTCCAATTCTTGGGTTGAATATGATCTTTTTATTTGTCAAGTTATTGATTCAAAGAAAAGGAGAGAGAAGGAGTGGGTGTTACTGTATTCACCTTGTTTCATTAATCCCACCAAAAGCAAAAAGAAAGCAAGAAATAAAGAAGTCAAACACAAACTATATGTATGTACATATCCAAATTTAAGAAAATAATTAAATAAAATTCGGTATCATTTGCATTGTTGTTCTTGATTCTTGAGTTGAATGTAAAATTTATTTTCCCAATTAAAACTGGGTTTTGAATTAAATTCTTGGAACAGTTCTTGAATTTGATGAAGGATGGTAGAGAAGAAGAGGGAACGAGGAGAGTTGGAGAAACTGGCAAGGGGTAAGGATCCGGAGAAACTATAATATAAATCTGATTTTATGATATTATTTTACGGGGATAAAGTTCATTTTTATCCCTAAATTTTATACTGAAGTATATGTTGGTCCTTTATTTTTAAGCAATTTTAATTATATATTTTAAAGCTTCAATCCCATTATTCAAGTATTGTTTAAATCAAAGATTTAACACATGTTACTCCAATTAAAAATATTTAACATGGAAAATATTTTAAATATTTTTTAATTATAATTATAAAATTTAAAATTCTAGGAAAATTTGAAATTATAAGTCATGAAAGACAATATTATTATCTTTTTTTTTTATCATTAAACATAAATTCAGAGAACATGAATAATATTATGGTTTTACTTTGCATGCCAAGTAAAGAGCAATATTATTTCATCAATGAATTATCTTAAAATAGAAAATTTATTTCTTGAATCGAAAAATCTAGAACTAAAATGTAGAAATAAACAAAGAACGAGTTACATTGATGAAATAAATTTATAATTTACAGGTAAACTTTCAAAGATTGAAATAAGTGAATAAGATAAAAAAAAACTTCAAAGGAAAAAAAAATACATTAATAACCAAAAATTCATCTTCTTTCTCCTTAAAAAACAAACTAAAGAAGTTTCAAGAAAAAGTTCTCTTACGATAATCATAGCTTACTCATCCACCTCCATCACTCCTTAATCTCAATCCTAATCTTAACTCACTTTTTTTTTCATCTCATTCTTTTTCTTTTCTTTCTTTATACATCATTTTCATTCTCCATTTTCAAATATATTTTCTAGTCCTCTTTATCATCTTATAATCTAATAAATAAATATCTACTTCTATCTTAATGGTTTTATGTCATTTAAGATTATTTTATCTCTCCTTCTTGTTAACTTTAAAGAATAATTAGGTATTCATATCAATGAGATTGATAGTTGTAAAACCAATTAAGTTCATTTTTTTTAACATTCATTTTTTCTTATTTTTTTCATAACATGTAATCCCTTGTTTGAATGTTATGTATATGATCAATTTAGTAGGCTTATTTTAATTTTCTCATTGTACAAAATAAGAAGGCATTTTCTCTAATATAAAAATGACTTATTTTGTTTCATTGATGCAAATCCTCTTATATATGATAAGAAAGAAACACATTAAAATGTCACGTACAAGCAACAACTTTGTACCAATATGATGAGCAATAAAGTGGTAATAATATTTTGATAGACCATGTATAGCTCATCTCCTTCTAGAAAGACTTAAGATTTTCCAACCCATCTACCATACACCAAAGCATGTGTGTGAAACACATGTGAGAGAATGTTGTTTTAACAACCAATGAAGAAATAATCGTTGTTTCAATAACCAATAAACACACATTTTGAATAGTTAAATAGTTTCGCTTTTTATTTTTAATCTTTTATTTAAACATTTAACAAAGCCGATCTTAAGATAAAAAAACTTATGACAATCTAAGAGTCCTATCTTGAATAAGTGATCGTGAAGTGGAAGAGCATTCATAAGCTTAGTAAACAGATCTACTAATTGATGTTGTGTTAGAACAAGTATTATTTGAATAAATTTTTGAAGAAGTTGATCCTAAACTACATGACAATCGATCTCAATATATTTCCTGTGTTCATGGAAAACTAGGTTTGTTGCCATATGCATGGCTACTTGGTTATCATAGAGCAAAGGTATGAGCAATTTTACTAATAATCCAAAATCCTTCATTAAATAACTTAACCATTTTAGTTCATAAACTATTATACTCATGCTTTGATACTCAACTCTATAGAGGAATGACTAACCATATGTTATTTCTTAGCTTTCCAAGAAATCAAACATGGACCAAGAAAGATACAAAAACTAGTGGTTGATCATTTAGTCATTAGATAAGTAGCCCAATCTAAATCATAAAAGACTCTTAATTGAAAATCATTTTATTAGGGATAAGAAAGCTACCAATTTGAAGTGCCTTTTATTTAATGAAGTACTATAATTATTGTGTCCTAATAAAGCTATATAAGGTTTTGTATAAATTGTACTAGGGTTTTACATAAATTGTACTAAGGTGTTGAACGACCAAGAAAATATTTGGAAAAGAAATACTTAGGTACAAGAGTTTACTGACGAGAAATACCTAGGGTTATAAGGGAGCCTTATGACTTAAGTCATACCTGTGCCTTGCATGTAACCCTTGGCATATGACTTTCATATGCCTTTATCATATGCATGACATGTGATAATTTAAGTCGCATGGACTCCCAAACTTCTCATGTTTGGTCCATGTAAATTAAGCTTATGACTAAAATACTTTTTACAACTTATCACATAAATCCAAAAACCTACCATATGTAGCTTGTTTCTTTATTTATAAGTGTGTGACCTTTGTGTTTTTAACATGTTAGAAACATACTAAATATATTATTATATCTTATTCAATAAACATATTTGTATGTAAGTCAAGAGTAATGTCTAATCATACATCATGACTACCTAAATGTTAAGTTATCAATGGTTTGACTTCAACCATTCCATATTATATACCATTATAATAAACTCCTTTCACCATCCTCTATCCTGTTTAAGTTTGAGTATAGATTAATGTCAACTCAACGCATGATCAAGTAATGTTAAATCTTACCCTAATCCTAATAATTGATGCACTATAATCTTTATTTTCAAAATTCTCCTATGAATCTTATTCGCCCTTAGACATTCTACTTTACCAAAAGATTCCTAAATAATAAATTATTGTATGAATAATAAGATAATTCTCTATGATTAATCTAGGATGGTGGATCTTTTATTGATATATGAATACCTTCAACTACTTCACACTAGACCCAATCTTCAAGATATGAATGCCTCCTATGAAGAAATAAAGCATAAGAGTCAAAGTATAACAATCAATAGTTAAGATAATATTGATATCGTAAGTCTAAGAATACTTGCATTATTGATATGAGTGAGATATGATTTCATAGACATAGATTAATTATACATATGAAATCTCACTAGTAAGATTTCTAATGAACTAGTATTATATTGTTCAACCACATGTTTACTTTAGATATCTCATGTCATAATACATGAAAATATACTCCCTAAAGGAATTATAACATGTGTTGATCTATCTACATTATTAATATCAATTTTTATGAATACTACAATTAAGGATGATTTAGTTATTGAACATTTACATATAATAAGAATCTCATATGATAAACTTTTATGATTTCTTTTGTATTGTTCTAATATAATGAAATTCATTATTTAGTTTAATGCTTCAAGCAATATCATATAATTAAATATAGTATTAAATAATAAATAATATCTTTTATTAATAAACATTTAATGAATATTACAAGATATACATGATGCTCTAGAGCATGCTACTAACATTGTCTTGCTAGGTCGAGCATGTGCCAGGGAAGGGGCATAATTGTTTACACCATTTTATCATAAGTCGATTTTTAAATAATTTAGCTCAAAATAATCATGTCGATGTAATCGTAATAATTTGAATTTATTTTTCAAAAGTATATAATTATACTAGCAATTGAATATTGTGATAAACATGAAGCTAAAGTTAAGGATTAGTTATGTCATTTGAAACTAACTACCATTTAATATGGGTTAGATTTATGAACATATGCATACATGCTTATTAAATTATTCTATTGAAGTTAAAAGTGAAAGTAGTGGATTAAGTAGTAAAGGTGACAGTATCCTAAAAATAAGTACATGCAAATAAAAAAAAGTTGGTTAATAACATCTATAAATAAGAGAGCAGCTATTATGAAAAGGACATGAATTATCAATCGAAAAGTTCCAACTAATTGGCATTACAAATCAATTACTACAATTAACTTTGTTTTAGTTTGTCAATTTCTTTTATTTCGTTTCATCAGCTTCTCTTTAAATTCATTTTCATTCAGTACTGTAATTATCTTTAGTAATTTAAATAATTTATTTTCTTCAAATTCTATTCTAATTTTCAAGTCTAGTAGATTTAGTACTAGATAACTCGGGGAACCTAAAGTATTTTTACAATTTTTTAGTACTTGCAGAATTGTTATTTTTCTAGAAGAAGCATACGTAATTTTCTTATAGTTAGAATACCTTAATTTCTGGCGTACTTAGCATTCAACCAATAAAATATCAAAATTATTTTACATGGAAAACAATTTGATTCATTTTAGTTTAAAAAAAATCTAAATTTTGATTCAAAAATTGAAATAACTTAAAAATAATATAAAAAATCAAATCAAATTGAATCAATTTAATTAAATATTTAATTTAATTTATGAATTTATAAATTGATAAAATTTCAATTCTATATAATTTTAAATTTTAAATAATTTTAATTTAATTCAATAATCGATTATCCTCCCTTTAAATAATCATAGAGTTGTTTAGAACGTGTGTTAATATATTAAATGAGAAATAGAAATTTTTTAAATTCCCGCTTGAAACAGTTGTTTTAAGTTTGCCAACTGTACTTTTTTCTTGTAAAAATACCAACTTTCACAAAATTAACTTATCATGGTAAATTGGAAAATATCAAGAGAAAATCTCATGAGATTTTCTAAATCAAATAAATTCCTTTGCAAATATAACTACCTAACTTGATTTAAAAACACAAAATTATCAACAAAAAACTCCATCAATACTCTCTTTCATAACTTCAGCTACAAAATAATAAAAACATGAATAATAAGTTGATAAAAGTAAACCATAAGTAAACTTATTATATCCTTAAGTTAAACCAAACATTAACATCAATACTACATTGTAAACTAAAAGTAATCTTAATGTAAACTTGTAATAAACCAAAAATGAATAAAAAGTGTAAATATAAAAGGTAAAAAAAGAAGATTAGCTTTGATAACTTGATAAAAAAAAAGCTCTAACTTCAAACTATGATAATTTGGCTAAGTCGATACATGCCAATTAAGAATTCGTGGAATTGCGTCATTGGCATGGACATTGTATCTATCATTCACATATTGACAAACCTCATAAAACTACACTTGAAATACATAAGGGCAACCCAATAAACGATACATAAACTTCTTTGGAACAGGGTTAGCTTCTACAACAAATTTCAACCTATGCTTCAATGATTTAATAGTACATAAAAATGACTCCTTGCCCCATGGATAATGCTAAAAAAACTCACTATTAACCAGTTGAAAAAAGGACTTAGGAACTAAAATCTCATTCTTGTAGCAAGCAAAAAGAAATGAATGAAAAACAATAATGCCACCTTAACAATATCCTCATCATAAAGGGGCTTCATAGTCATAAAAACATCATGAAGTACTTGTTTATTTAGTAATTTAACTTCATTAAAATACTCATCAATCAATCTACACCTATCACCAGTCAATCTTAAGAGTAGCTTTTCACTAGAACATTTCAAACCAGTGATCACATAAAAATCACATATCCCAAACTTCAATTTGAACCCTTTCATATTAATCCAAACTTCATAAGGTTTTTCAACAAATACTTCATGTAATAAAAGACAATGAATCAATTAATGTTGTATTATAAACAAGGGCATGTCTAGAAAATGATTAAAACAACTCTGCCTAAATATTTGAAATTGACTATCTATCAACCGCTTCTTGAGCACATTAACAATATCTATGTTCAAGCATATATTGATTTTGGCACCAAAATGATTATTAAATGGAATTAACAAATCCCATTCCTGCAAATAAAAAGAAATAAACATAAAATAAGTACAATAAAAACTCAAACAACCCAAAGTAAACCAATTCAATAAACTACCCAACTAATAAGCAAAATATCAAAAAACTTTAATATCACGCAGTAAACCATATATAAATTGCAAGTATACCAAAATCATTAATATAATAAAAATGCTTTCAATCATACACTACTACAATATTAACATACACAATCTACCGTATATAATCTCAAGGAATACCAACAATAATAATACAATGAAAAATATATTAATAACATTTAAAATAAACACATCAAAATGAATTGAACAACTGTTAGTAGCCATAGTAAACCACAAGTATGCTATAAGTATACCAGGAACACAAATGTAAACAACAACATTTGAATATAACATGATAGTAAGAAAATTGAAAATAAACAAAACAAAAAAAAAACCTATCTAAACTAGTAAGATATTAAACCTATATGTAAACCGTAAATATACCAATGTCATTAATACAACAAAACCCTTTCAATCATACACTACAACAATATTAACACACACAATCTACCATATATAATTTGAAGGAATACCAACAATAATAATACAATGAAAACCATATTAATAACATGTTAAATAAACACATAAAATGAACTAATCAAAGGGTTGTAGCTACAGTAAATCATATGCAAACTACAAGTATACCATAAGTATTCTAGGAACATAAATGTAAACAACAACATTTAAATATAACATGACAGTAACAAAGTGAAAAAAATAAAAAAAACTAGAAAAAAACCTATCTAAAATAATAAGATATCAAACCAATTGTAAACCACCTAACTAATAAGCAATATATCAAAACACTATAATATCAACTATGTGTAAACCACAAGTATGCTAATGTCATTAATACAATAAAACCCTTTCAATCATACACTACAACAATGAAATGTAAAATATTAACATATACAGTATATAATATATAATCTGAAAGCATAATAACAATAATAATACAATCAAAGCATATTAATACCATTTTTAATAATCATATAAAAATGAACTAAACAAAGCTTAATACCTACAGTAAACCGCATGTAAACTATCAGTATACCACCCGTATACTAAAGAATATAAATATAAATAAGCAACATTTCGATATAACAAGATAGAAAATAATGCCCAAAACATATCAAACCAAGAAAAGACCTACCTATATATACAAACAATATTAACTGAGATAACAGGGGGCGGTTGAGAGTGTCTCTCTCTAGGAATCTCACAATTTCTCTCTCTAGGAATTTCAGGATTCTGATTCCGTTCTCGTTTGGGTCTCTTCCTACCGTTCCTTGGTTTGGCTTATCTCCCTTCGCAGGTGGTTAAGTCTTCTCCCCCTTTTATTATTCTCGCTTTCCTAGTTCTTCCTGCTGCGAAGGTGTTTTGGATTTCTGTGGTTTGGTTCTTCCACCTTACACATCCTATTATGGTAGCTTATGTATGTTGGCAGAATCGAAGGGGTGGCCATCTCCTTTGTTCATTCTAGAAGCTAAAGGATGCTCGACATGTAGTTGCTCTTATTGTTCTTCAGCGTCTTGGTCGGAGCTGTGTTTGGTAGTGTTTGTTGGTATTGCCGGATTTTCTACAGGTGGACGAGCATCACTGGTCCGTTGCTGGTCTCGTCTGTTCTTTGGTGGACCAATATCTCTATCATCATTGATTGGGTCTGTGTTCTAGTTCAGTGATTATGTGATGGTTTCTGTGCTTAACGGTGGGCTGATATGTGCTACGTGAGCCAGTATTGCTCTTCTCCTTATTTTCTTACTTCATGGTAAATTGCTATGAGGAGGAAAAGCAGGGGCAGTCTACATGGAGGTGATAGTAAAAAGCATAAGGGGAAACTTATTACAGAGGAATTAATTTCTGCCAACATTCTGGTGGAAATGGAGAATGAATGTCCGGATGAGCTCAACCAGCTGCATACTTTTGATCAGGTGGATATGCCCGTCAGACCAGTAGGGGAGGTTGAAGGTAAAAAGGATGCCTTGGCTGGTCATTCCTCAAACCATTCTTGTGATGGTGGAGGTGAATCTTCTTCCTCTCACTCATGTACCCTTGGGGACTCTGATACTGATGATGTGTTGGATCATATGGTGGCCGAAAGGAACAAAGAGGAGGGAAAAAAAGTAGCTACTCTGAACGCCCCCATGTGTTTGATGGAATGCCTAAAAAAGCTAATGTGGTGACCAATCAGGCTGATGCTAAGCCCTCCTTTGCTGGGCTATTCAAAGACAATCGGAACATTGACCAGGGGTTTAAACTCCAATATGTTGAGGTTGGTGAGGAGGTTATGTTAGAGGAGGATGATTTAATTGATATGGAAGAGATATGGGGATGGTGTGCTGTAGGCTTTTTCTCAGGCAGATTTCTGGGCATGAAAGCTATCCACAGCCTGGTCTCTCGATGGGGTGTTCGGTGTAAAGTTCTACCCCACCATCATGGGTAGGTTGTATTTAGCTTTGAGACTGAGGATCATCGTGCTGTGACCATAGCAAGGGGACCGTATTCGATTAGTGGCAAGTCTCTTTTTCTGTAAAATCTTCCTTTTAGGTTTAATTTCAATCATCATGAATTTATGCAGGTACCGGTTTGGATTCAGCTGCCCAACCTTCCTATGAACTATTGGGGAACGAATGCTCCAAGTAAAATTGCATCCAGAATTGGCTCTTCTTGCGTTACTGACAAAGTAACTAGATGTCGGGAGAAGGTCGCATTTGCATGGGTGTTGGTGAATGTTGATGTTTCAGTTGAGCCCATAACCTCATTTAGAGTTTGTCTCCCTAAAAACATCTCATATGACCAGCAAGTGATCTATGAGAGCTTTCCTAATTTTTGTTAGAAATGCCGAAGATGTGGGCACAACAAGTTTAGTTACAAGGAGTTAGCTGAGATAAGAATGGGCAAGAAGGCTGTGGATATTGGGGGAGTTGTGATTACTGTAAAGGATGGTAATACTGGAGTTGATGAGGAGGGCATTCCCTCTCCTGTGGCGAACCGTATGGAAGGGTTGCATCATATGGAATCGTCCAAGCTTTTAGAATCGTAAAGGCAGGTTAATCTGGTTAGTGAGAAGACCCTTCCTGGGATTCTAGAAGTAGAGGACTTGGGGCATAACATAGGTGGGCGATGTGCTGATGATTGATTACCTAACACCACCAGAGAACTGGCTGGGGAGATGGAGCAGCCTGTTCAGCTGGATAGTAACTTGGAGGGTGTACAGCCTCAAATGCAATTGGTGTTGGGATCTACTGATACAGTTGAAGGAAGGTCCAGTAGCAATCTTGATGTTGATTATTTGGTGCCCAGTCTAGACAGTTTGGAAGGGGGCTGGGTTATACAATCTCGAGGTAAAGGGAAAAAGCACACTAAGGTTGGTAGTACCACCCGTACTACAGGACATTCGAATGCTGATGGAAAAAAAGAGACTAGTCATCAAATGCCTAAGGTGATTGGTGACAAGACTGCCTGTAGGGCGTAATGAACTGCTTATCCTGGAATGTACGGGGTTTGAACTTTGCCCCTGCTTGGAGTTATGTCTTTAGGCTTATCAATACTAAGGATATTTCCTTTTACTGTTTGTTAGAAACAAAGCTTAATCATGCCAAGGTAGACAGATTCATGCAGAACAGATTATCGGGGTGGGCAGCTACACATAATTTTGATATTGTGCCTGGTGGGTGAATACTGGTCTGTTGGAACAATAATATGGTGGATTGTGAAGTATTAAGTATTGAGCAGTTCATACACTGCTCGGTTACTTATCAGGTGACTGGTTTATCTTTCCAAATTGTGGTGGTTTATGGGTTGTATAGTGTATTTAAACATAGAGAGTTATGGGATGAACTAATAAGGATCAAAGAAGGTATGGATTCGGCCTGGGTTATTATGGGAGACTTTAACTGCATCGCGGCAGCTGAGGAGCGGCTGGGATCCTCAAATTCATCGATATATTTTATGCAGGATTTTGTGGAGTTTAGATGTCTCTTAGGATTGGAGGATGTCCCTTCTATTGGCAATTTCTATACTTGGGATAGGAATACTAAATGGGCTAAACTGGATAAGGTCATGGCGAACACGGAATGGCATGAATTAGGGGTTGACTGCCTTGCTGATTTCATGCCAATGGAACCTTCTTCAGACCACTCTCCAGTTGTTTTGAGGCTCAGTGGTCGGGTTAGTATGGGATCCAAGTCCTTTAAATTTTTTAATATGTGGGTTAACCATCCAGAATTCCCTTCCATTGTTGTTAAGATATGGGGTTGTAGAGTGAATGGTACAAAACAGTTTCAATTATGTCAGAAGCTACAAAGGTTGAAGTGTCCACTTAAGGAGCTCAATAGAACTACTTTCGGGAACTTAATGGAGAGATCGAAGGCAGCTGCTACTGAGTTCAAGAGGCTGAATGATTGCCTGGTTAATGATCCGGCTAATGAAGACGTGTTGGCTCAGGTGAAAGAGGCTTGACGGAAGGCTAACTTCCTTGAAGAAGCAGAGTATCTATTTTTTAAGCAAAAAGCTAAGTGTACCCATTTGCTAGAAGGAGATCGCCCTACGAAGTATTTCCACTCAGTGGCTAAAAGGAAGGCTGTCCGCAATAGCATTCCTTATTTAATTAAAGAGGATGGATCATGTACTAAATCCTTTGAGGAAGTTGTTAAGAATGTGGTGAGATTTTATGAAGATTTAATTAGGATGTGCAGACATGTGGTCAACACAGACCCTACGATATGGAGTGAAGGCTCTCGGGTGGCGACTGATGACCAGCAAGCTTTAGCTAGACCGGTCTTTAGAAATTAAGTGTGTGAGACACTTTTCTCTATGGGGAATGATAAAGCCCCGGGTCTTGATAGGTTTACTGCTTGCTTCTTTAAGGATCAATGGAGTATTATGGGAGATTTGGTGGTTGAAGCGGTTATGGAGTTCTTTAGTTCGGGTAGACTGCTAAAACAGCTTAACCACACGTTGATTTATCTTATTCCTAAAAAGGAGCATAATCAAACAACTGCTAACTTTTGACCTATAGCATGTCCTAACATTATCTATAAGATAATTGCAAAGATTCTAGCAAACAGACTCTCTAGTGTGTTGAGTGGATGCATAAATAAGGCTCAATCAGCCTTTGTTGCGGGGAAGGGCATGATTGACAACATTTTTCTTATGCAGGAAATGGTTAGGGGTTACTCAAGGAGGCGAATATCCCCTCGATGTATGTTGAATACTGATATAAGGAAAGCTTATGATTCAGTCTCTTGGGTCTTTTTGTGGGCTGCTTTAGAAGGAAGTGGTATTCCTGATATCTTTATCGGTTGGGTGTTGGAGTGTGTCTCCTCGGTCTCCTTTTTGGTGGTGATAAATGGCTCGGCTTGTGGCTTCTTTAGAGGGCAATGTGGTCTAAGGCAAGGGGACCCTATGTCTCCTTATTTACTCATTATATGTATGGAGTATTTTTCACGGCTGCTGACCAGAAATACTAGGCGTAGTGACTTTAAGTTCCACCCAAAGTGTGGAGAAAGGCGAATTTCCCATATCCTTTTTGCTGATGATCTCCTATTGTTCTCGAAAGGGGATAGAGCTTTGGTGAACATTCTGCATGCTACCCTTTTGGAGTTTGAAGCTGTCTCTGGCCTGGGGATCAGGCCCCCCAAATCCTCTTTGTTCCTTGCAGGGATGTCCGCTCGTGAGCAGGACTGGATTTTAGATACAATGCATATCTCGATGGGACAATTTCTGATGTGATACCTTGGTATTCCCCTGTCCCCACAATCTCTTAAAGCTAATGAGCTCCATGGGATGATAACGAAGGTTAGTGATTACTTTGCTACCTGGGATTCGAAATCGCTATCCTATGCTGGTAAACTGGTTTTGATTAAAACAGTCATATTTGGTGTGCTTTCCTTTTAGCTACAAATTTTGCCCATCCAAGTTTCGATTTTGGCTAGAATTACCTCTATGTGTAGGCAGTTCTTATGGGGGTCGAAGGTTTCTAGAGTAGCCTGATCCGATATGTGCTTGCCGAAAATGGAAGGGGGATTGGGTCTTAAACATTTAAAAACTTGGAACCTTGTCCTCTTATCGAAATTAATTTGGGACATTCATCTAGATAAGCCTTCACTGTGGGTGAAATGGATGCATGACTTCTATCTTGGAGAGCATAGTATATGGACCTTCCAGCCGCATAAAAGAGATTCGTAATTGGTTAAAAAACTGGCTGAAATTAGAGATTGGATGAGTCAACAATGGAGTGACATTAGTCGAGTTATTGAGGTACTAGGAAGAACTTCGGTTAATGGCAAGATTAAAGCTGTTGGCATTTATGAGGAGCTACAGCCTAAGAGTGTAACCCGACCTTGGATGAAAATTGTTTGGGCAAAATTTATTCCCCCAAAATTTTCATTTATAGAGTGGCTAGCCTTCCGCAACAAACTTCCTACCTTGACCCAATTAGAATTCCTTAGTATGGATAGAACTTGTATCTTTTGTCATCGGTTCCCAGAGAACATTGAGCACTTGTTTTTCAATTGTGATAAGGTGCAAAATATTTGGAGAGGCATTCGACTCTGGCTTGGGATCCGAGGAGAGCTTTCCACTCTCGATCGAGCAGCGCGTGTTTTGTTCCATGAGCACAAGGGTCAACACATGAAGATGAAAGCTTTCAAACTTTCCTTTGTAGCTACTATCTATTGTATTTGAAAATATCGTAATGAGATGATCTTTGATAGAAAAAAGTTCACTTGTAAGGATATAGTGGCTAAAATCCAGGTAGATGTGTATAGGATTTTGTTTAGGTTATACCTCAACACTAGCATGGATTTTAAGGCTGATTGAGTGCCTTTTTGTTTTTGTTTTTGATCTTGAGCTGCAGTTTTAGCTGCAGTGGGGTCTGCCCTGCCTAAAGCTGTACAGTTTCATTGGTTAATATATTTACCTTTAACCAAAAAAAAAAAATAACCGAGATAACATTATTTAAACCAAACAAAATCACAGTTTTAATCAATTAAAAATTAATAGTTGAAGAAAACTACATTAATACATTGCAAACTTAAACATATGTAACAAAACACAACCAATAAAAAATAACAACATTACCCAAAACCCATTAGAGAAAACACACCTTGCATGAGCCTCGACCATTGTCTTTTCGTGCTTTGTCAGTTGCAACAACTAATTTTTTGGCTTTCTTTGAAGACCCGGTATGAACCTATTCACTTTCTTTAGCTCTCTTCCTCAGAATCAAATGTTTCGTTACTTGAGGAGACAAAACCCGAACATCCTTGCCTGAAATCTTTTTTCCAGAACCGACTTTCTTTATTTTAGAACTGATAACATTCTTCTTTCTCATCCTATTGTATTAATGAAATACAAAAAATGAATTGTTCGTAGTGAAGAAACTGAAGAAGACTATAGTGAAGAAGGAAATAATGATCGAAGTCACCAATGAGAAAATGGTGAACGCGTTTTAGTGGGATGAGAAAATTGCACGATAAGAAGTGGGTATTTTTTTAAAAAAAATGATAATGTTTTATGTTTAGATATAATTAGGGAAAATGGGAAATAAATTATATGGATTGAGATTTATGAAAATCCATTTATAAAATTTGGGTAGTTCTGTAATTATCCTATATGAAATTGGTCCTTATTTTGTGCACTCTGGCCGAAGTTTCTGTCCAACGATATCTCAAATCCTTGGACATGTTCTTATCTAATTGGATTGCATAAAATATCAAAGGAAAATTTTCAGAATTATTTAAATATCAATATAATTTTTTCAAAAAATCATCAATTTCTTAATATTTTATAAGAATAACCCAACCTTAAGAATATTTTTAAAAATAATATGTTTAAAAAATTTAATATAAATTTCAAAATAATTTAATACATTTTAATGCATATTTTATAAAATAATTATTTAATTTAAAAAATTTAATTATCATATGAAATTTTATAAATAATTTTATTTTTTTATTAAATTTGAAACATAAAAGATATATCAACTCATTTTTATATAACAGAAATATAGTTTTTAAATATTAAATTATTAATTAATTCTTCACTTTTGAAATATACTATCCATTATTTTTTTCATTTTTATTTTTATTATTATGGGTTTCTAATATTTTTTCAGATAAATATTTTTCGTATATTTCAAAATTCTCGTTTATATTGTATTGTCAGTTTCTCACCATTTTGCTCTTAAGAACAACATGAAGATATATACCCATTAATATTTTCAAAAATACAGGGATATGCAGAGTATTCATAAAACTGATTTTGTAACCTTATTTTTCAAAATTATTCTTTAATTTTTATTTTTAAAAATATAATTTTTTATTTTTTAATATATAATACATTATTAATAAAATATATTTGAAATATAAAAATTATTAAAATATAAAAGATATATTATTTTAAATTAATATTTAAAAATTATAATATAAAATTTTGATTTTAAATACTTAATATATATGTTATAAATATCTAATATATTCTTAAAAGGTATTTTTTAGTATTTTTTACATATATTATCCATATATAATATCTTTTTCATGTTTTTTCAAAAAATTTATATTTTTGAAAATAATTTTTTAAATTTCATATTTTATAAAAAAACATATTTTCATATTTTTGTAATTTTTGAAAGTTTTTTTTGATATTTTTATAAAAAAAGCCCAGTAATATTCATTTACATATGACACAAGAATTCGCATGCAACATTCCCAAGTATAACCTTCTTGAATGTATCTTGAAACCACATTTCTATAGAATCAGAGATGACATTAAAAAATGGTGAAGGGTTCTTGCCACGATGAAGAACAGAATCTGTATTTCTTTCGTTCACACCCCAAAACAAACTCTTTCTACTTGAATGGAATTACAGGCCCTGTATTTTTTCTCTCTCTCGGGTGCTGACATAATAAATGTAATAATTGGGTCAGGATTGTGGACTTTGGGGCCTCAATCCATTTTACCAGGAGAAGCACACCAAAAAATGAATAATTATATAAATATCACTTTTTTAAAATTTATTTTTGAAAATAAAAGGAAAAATTTCTTTAATTTGAAAAATATCATTATATTTTTTTATTTCAAGAATGTTGTTTCCAAACTTTTTTTATTTTCAAAAATACCCGTTTTAATCATTTTTTATTTTTTAGGATATTACTTTCTAATACATAATACATATATTTTTCTTATAAAAATATATTTTGAGATTCAAAGATTATTAAAATATAAAAAATTAATTATTTTAAATTAATATTAAAAAATTTATAATTAATAATTTTACTTTCAAATACTCAAATTTTATGTTTCAAATACTTAATATATACTTAAATGATATTTTTCATATATTTCACATATATTATACATATATGATGTTTTTTTTTCATATTTTTAAAATTAATTTTTAATTTTCATATTTTTATAATTTTTCAAACATTTTCTATATTTTTTTTAAAACAAAGCCCAATTTTTAGGGGAGTTGTACAAAAAAATTAGTAAGTTGAACAATAGATTTTTATAAAAAAATAAAAAATAAAAATTAATACAATATGTCATGATAAAAAAACTATTATTGAAAATCTCATGATAAACTAAAATGAATATAATCATATTTAAATTTAAAAACTAACTAATAATCATAAAAAAAAAACTTCATATGTAAATATTAATGATCTTTTAAAATAAAAAATACAAAGAAGAAGAAAATATCAAAATTACAATTCAAAATCTAAAACTCCAACATATCTCAAAAGAAGAAGAAAAACATGAATTCAAAATTTTAAACATCATTAGAATAAAAAATAGAATAAAATAGAAAAATATGTTAAAACATTCAATTTTAAAAAAAAATTCAAAAAAGGAACAACTAATATAAAACAAAGATATATTAAGCATACAAATTCATAAAACATGAATTAATAAAAAAAATTGATTGTTTGATGAAATTCCCAATAATAATTACAATCACAATAATCAAGAAATAAAGAGAGATAATTAAATAGAAAATACAAGAAATTTATAATAGTTATACCAACAAATACCTACATCCACTTATTTAAATAATTCACTTGAGTTTTCACTAATTAATTCAATTATTAACATAACCTAGTTTTTCAATTCAAAAATCAAATCTTAATGGTTTTTCAAGGCTCGCACTAAAATATTTACATCGTATTTTTTCAAGGCTCACACACAACCTTCACTTAATTTCAACTCCTTATCTCTCAAAACAAAATCCGAAAGAAGAAGAAAGATTGAAAACTAAAAAATCCTTCATAAGGGATTTATGCAAAAAATTTCAAGAATACATAAATTAAATAATAAATGAGCTCAAGGTAGAAATATAATCAATTGATGATCAAAGATTGAATTCTTACCCTCCACAAGGTTACTCCTTATTAATTTAAAGTTTCTTTGGCTTAAAAAGATGTTGAGAGTATATTAAATGCAAAACTATTTGTTATTTCCTTTTTCCCAACTCAAATAAAAAATCACTTTACATAACTCATATGATAGTATGGGAGGTGGATACTTGCTATCACTGGTTGAGCTCAATACCTCTCTAGTAAACTTATGTGGTGCTTGTATTCAGACACTACCTTAATGAGCCAACTACTTAGTTAAACTTGCATTCATGAAAAGGGGTTAGTTCTCATATGAGTTGGCGTAGTTGTTTATAACAAATACAACGTCGCATAACACAATCATAAGCAAAGCATAACAAGGCAATCACATCATAAGGCACAACAAGGCATTATATGGAAAGTAGGGCTATCTAAAAAAATTGTTCAAACTGAAAATCGAATCGAAACCGATTAAAAGAAATCAAAATTAATAGTTAACCAATACGATGGTTTAGGTTTAAGTTTTCAATGTTCAATTTTTTTGGTTTTCGATTTTGGTTTCGGTTTTAAAGTTTAAAGTCCATATGGTTCGATTAACCAACCGAACCATCTAAATATTATTAATAATATTTTATAGATATATATTTTTGGCGTATAATTTTGATAGATATGGACATGTAGCTTAATGGTAAGATGAGTAATATATGAGCAATGGGTCAGAAGTTTGAATCTTAGGTACCTTATTAATTTTTTTATTTTACCTTTTTTTATTTTTAACTTAAATTTCTTTTATTTTTTTGCTCTTTTTATTTCTAAAAAAAAAGAATCCTAAAAAATCATGATCTTAACACTTTATATGATTTTATAATTTCATATTAATTTGTATTTTTATTTAGTAGAATTTTATGCTTGATTGTGTTTGAAAATTTTTTAGTCATGTATTGTTTGATTTATTTTATAGAAATAAAATTTTTGTAGGGATCATTTTATATTTAATTTTAAGTATTTTGAATGTTTTTTAAATTAATGGTTAAAAACTGAAAAACCAAAAAATCGAACCATTTTTATGGTTAACTGATACATGGTTAACCGTTAATAATAGTTTAGGTTTAGGTTTGACATTTTAAAAAAAGAGACAGATAGATTGGTATTTTTTTTATACTAATAGACCAATTAATCGGTCCATGGACACCCCTAATGGAAAGGCATAAATAAGAATAATGGGAGATGAGGATAAATAATGCTACTTCTTTCATATCAATAAAGGATTACATGGATTTGATACACATGCTCAACGTGGAGGCAGGGTGGAAGATCTTACACAAACCCTACTTAGAAGGTAGAACCATAATGTCTGTCATATGACTAGTTTCTAGGATGACACCCAAACTCAACTAGTCACTCTCCTTAAAAAGCATTAGGAGCATAGTTGGACCTGCTAGGAGGAGATATCAAAATGTTTCATTCATCACACCCCAAAATAATAAAATAAAATACAATTTATAAAAGTCTATTCTACCTCCCTATTCATAAAACTTCATTCCCTTATACTTGCAAGGTACCAAATTGGTTTGACCCTACTATTAGGGTGTAAGACCATACTATCTATTTCTACTTAAATTACAAGATTGGTTTGGCTTGTTGTACCATACTCATCACATGTGATACTAAATCTATAAAAAAATCATTTTTCATAACTTGTATGATTGCATGATGATTTCCTAAACACACTACAAAACCAAACCGTAAGCGCATGACTTCGTTGTAATATGATTGTCAATCCCATGAGGACTTTTATTCATCCACATACAATCTAACTTAATTTGTCCAAGCAAACAATAAAATGACTTCTAGAATTTAATTTAATAAATTAAAGAGACAACGAAATAAACCATAAACTATTAATTTGCCATTAAAGATTAAATAATATCAACAATTTAGGAATCAATACTCTACCATACTTGAGTCAATTTTGTATACAGATTTGGTTCGTTACTACCCCAAGATATCTGATGGCATTAAAACTTTCCTCCCAAGATAGTAGTGACTAAATTCTTTCAAAAGTGTCAAGCAAACCTCCTGTTTCGCCTTGATCTCACTCCAATCGAACTATTAACCGATCCTTTAAGGGGAACTAAGTCTTCACAATGTAAATCTCTTTACAATAACTCTTAGTTTGAATGCTCCAATTCGACTATACACGCAACTCTCGTTGATAACATAGCAGGGGTTATTTAATTTCCCAATTGAAATAGAAGAATAAGATCAAAAGCATTCATAGTAATATAAAACCACAATAAGAACACAAATTAACCCAGTAGTGTTCAAGTATTAATCCCTAAGGAAATTTAGTAACACATCGTTATAATGCTCTAACAAGGAAAATAAAAGAAATCTAAATTATTTTTCTGTAACTCTTTTCCAACCTCACTTCTCTTATTCTCTTCAAATCTGTCCCTTTTTTTTATTTTTTTATTTTTCTTCTTCTTTTATTGAAGAGATTAGAGTGAATAATTATCCATTAATTTCATCCAACCATCAATCTTCCAATCCAAGCTGTGACACAATTGCCCAATAATTGAATTTTGTAACTTCCAGGTGTCTTTAAAGCTCCTATTTCCGGTTTTCCAATTATTATAATTTGAACAGAATTCACGATCATGAAAGGCAATTTCACACTTATGATAGAAACTTTTTACATTTGGATCATACTGTGAACTCATGCTTCACGGTCGCGACAACAACTTCTTCCTGCATTAATTTTAAATTTTCATTCTAACTACATCAACTTAACAACTAAATTAAACCCCAAATAAAATAGAATATAAATAAACATTATAAAAAATACCATTAATAATATTAAAAATACTAGAAATAAACACATAAATTTAAGATAATCAACTTCTCTACACGTGAACTTTTGCTTGTCCCCAAGCAAAGACTTAAATGACAATAGTAATTATATTTTAAGAATTCAACATTATTAACCTTTATCACCATGTTAAAAATTTTATCTCTCATTTGATTGAGCAATTATTCATTTGATTTAGCATTTGATTTAACAATGAAAAACCAAGATATCCAAGCATACATATTCATATAAATGCATTATAAAGTATATAGTTAATCAAAATTAATTCTTTCAATTGACGTTTTCAATCATACATATGCTAACCTATCGAATTTGTTATGACTGAGGATCATCAGGCTTATATATATATATATATATTAACTTTGAAATTCTTGTTAGAGAGGTAGTAAGTCTTTAGCTCAAGAATCCCACGCTTATGGTACCAGTTCCTAGTTAATTAACAAAACTATCTACACTTGAATGGTTACTAACACTGCTCTTATTACAAAGGCTAGTTTTAGGACACCCTAAGCAATAGCGGAGCAATTATTATTCTTACTATTTTTTTATTTTTTATTTTTTACTTTTTTAAGATTAACCATAATAAATCATAAATAAAATAAAATAAAATAAAAATACATCAATCCATAAAATAAAAATAAAATAAAACATAAAAACACATAAAACATCACTAACTTCCTACTTCCCCACACTTGGAGAACACATTGTCCTCAATGTGTGAAGAGACAATAATGTTAACAAAAAATAAAAACATAAAAAAAATAAAAACATAAACTAATTAGTTAGAATTACCTTGGTCAGGTGAATTTGGGGGTGAAGGAGTTAGGGAAGGCACTTTCACACCAATTTCTTCAAAGCATTTCAATAGTTTTTTTATTTGATAACATTGTTCTTTCCTTATTTGCTTCATGGATTTTTCAATCTGAGTTATCTGTACATTGTTATAGTATGCAATCTCTTCAATTCTTTACAATCGAGCTTCAATGGATTGACCTTCTTCTTTGTCATTGTCCTCATCTTCTTCATAAACTTATGGGAGATGTCCTCTTTGCTTCACTGTAGAACGTTGGTCATAAGGTTTAAGCACGAGCCTTCTTTTGTCAAGGATTCCTGCATCAGTTAAATACTTAGAACTAAAGTAGTTAGATGATCTCAAGGTCATCTTGGAGTGATCAATTCTAAAATAGTCCACAATACTAGTGAGAAGGAATCTTAAGCCTAATTTCACGCTACTTGGTTTGGCCATCTGCATAAAACCTTTGAATAGGTGATGTACAGTGTAAAATGGAGTATTGGTAAGTGCATACCATAAAAGAAACAACTCTTGTTAGGAAACCTTATTAGTTTCCTTCTTTGAGAAAATTGAAACACTTATGAATTTATGCAAAATTAGTATAGCTGCATTAGTAAAAAAGCAAATTAAGAGCATTATGTAGATCAAAATCCTCATTCCCACCAATTATTTGCTTATAAAACTTCTTAGGCTTGTCATATTTGTCATTTTTGATTTCACCCACTTGTGGAAAGGTAAAAGCTTCTTTAAATAAATCATAATTCAACTCAAAATGTTGACCACCTATGCGACATTTGATTGGACAAGCCTTACCTTCTACAAGTGCATAAGTAGAGTAAAATTCATGAGTTAACTCTAAACAAACATTAGAATCATATTGAATAAATGTGGACCAACCTAAGTTAGAAGCTAATGCCATAAAAGGAACCTTGAGTTTTAAATTTTCTAAGAGTTCTCAATCAAAATAGTATGGAATAATGAATTCTTTTTAGCTTACTTATTGATATTGCTTACCTTCTTCCTCTGAATAAATGGTAAATAAAGCACTAAACGAAACTGCAAGATCCGGAAGAGAGGATTGAGTTGCTTTGCCTTTGCCCTTTTTCTGAGTTGTTTGTTTCTTTTGTGTTAACATTCTCTAAAAGAAAATGATAATAAAAAAAATGTCACAATTAATTTCTAGCTCTAAAAGTTCAACTCACAATATGTAATTTACCTTGAAATAACTTTGACATAAAATACCTAACATAATTAGTTCAAATAAGAAAAGCCACTTTCAAATCAAAATTAAAATAAAATCCTAGAATGTAACAAGATAATCCAACAATATAAAGAAAAATGGCATACTAAAACAATACCCATAAAGAAATTTACTTACTTGGTGTTAATGATTTCTGTCAAAGAAAGAAAAAAATAACTATAATTTTTTTACTAGATAAAAGAAAGTTTGATGAGAGAGAAATTGATAAAGAACAAGAATGGGTGAAAGTGGGTTTTAAAAGTAAAAGAAAGGATTTAGAACAAAATCAAAAGAATAAAGAAAATAAATTTTGGGAAAAGAAGTGTTAGGGCAAAAAGAAAATAAGAGTAACATATGGGGAAGAAGAAAAGAAATGGAAGAAATCAAAAAGCCTTACGTTTTTTTATAAATAAATAAATTAATTAAATTAAAAATGGAACATTTACCAACAGTTATGCGTGAATCATCATCAACACACACTTACCTGTATAATTGCTTAGTAAATACTTGCTGTCGCGAGTATGAAAAATTGATTCACAATGGTGACAGTGACTTCCGTTGTAGATTGTCACAAGCGTGAAGAGTTATTCATGAGTGCGACAGTAAGTTTTCCTTTTTAAAGTCCTACAATACTCAATAAAAATATTAAAAACCTATAGAAAATCAAAATGAAACATTAATAAATGAACAAAACTGTCACGACCTTCGGCTGCATAACATGCTCCCGTAGAATGATTATCAACTTCCTAACCGAGAAAGTCAATAATTATCCTACAAAGGATTTCATACATTCCGTAAATTTTTTTATATATATATATACATAGTACTAGCATGCAAACTCATATTAATTCAAACCATTTATTGTCCTAGATTATAACATCATAATTATGTCATCAAAGTTATAAGATACACATTAATATTTTACATAACTTCAGTTTTGCCAAACTTAATTTATTTTACATAACTTCAGTCAAGAAATCATTATGTCATACATTTCAAACATCATGTATATTTCATTTGTATATCATGTCATATAGGTATGAATCATTTAGCATGACTATCTTAAAATAAGATGAAATTCCAATCATAATAAGTATTCAAATGAAATTAATATATCATTTAATCATGTCATGAATTCACATCATATGTCATGAATTATGAAT
The DNA here is from genome assembly GCA_948192965.1 of Dalechampia spathulata. Taxonomy (NCBI): domain Eukaryota; kingdom Viridiplantae; phylum Streptophyta; class Magnoliopsida; order Malpighiales; family Euphorbiaceae; genus Dalechampia; species Dalechampia spathulata. Next base: position 151 of record CANYBF011661530.1, on the reverse strand, counting down.
AGTGTGTATATATGAGAATGCATTTATGCTATGCATTCTCCCTTTTATTCCTTGAACCATCATTTCATTTAAATGCGCATTTATTAGGTCTTTCATTATAACATAACTTTGATTCTTTACATATGAGCTCATTTAAGATCTTGCTTTTCAA
>CANYBF011660821.1:0-15466 GCA_948192965.1 Dalechampia spathulata | reverse complement strand
TTCATAATTCATGACATATGACATAATATGATGTGAATTCATGATATGATTAAATGATAAATCAACTGCACTTGAATATTTATTATGGTTGGAATTTTATCATATTTTAAGATAGTCATGCTAAATGATTCATACATATATAACATGAAATACAAATGAAATAGACATGTTGTTTTGAAGTTATGACATAATGTTTACTTGCATCAACACGTCATGGAATATAAATGCTTAAAGTTTTTAAATGTTAGAACTAATGGATTATATGATTACTTGTATTACATGATATAACTAGCACCACTGAGTTTATACTTAGCGTTTGTCAATTGATAAATGCAAGACCAAGCAAAGTTGCTGAACCAGAACGTTAGAAGCAGCAGCTGGACATATCAACAGTTTATTGGTAAATGGTTTAAGTATTCCTTCAGACTTCTATCTTTATAAATTATTGTACAACTACTTAAATAAAGTACTCTGGCAGTAAATAAAGTAAGTTTGGTAAAACTAAAGATATTTAAAATATTAATGTGTGTATATTATAACTTTGATGACATAATTATGATGTTATTTTATAACCTGGGACAATAAATGTTTGGATTAATATGAGTTTGCATGCAAGTTATATATACATATATATATATAATCTTTTTACGGAATGTATGGAGTCCTTTGTAAGATAACTATTGATTTCCTCGGTTAGGAAGTTAATAGTCATTCTACGGGAGCATGTTACGCAGCCGAAAGACATGACATTAAAAGGCAGTGGAAACATTTAAAAAATTTTATAAAACACATTTTTCATGGATCTATGCAATCATTACTCATTAAAACACAGTAAAGAGGATATGGTATACGATAACTTATATGAATGTCAATCTCTTTCAATCTTGTTTGTCAAAAAAGTAGTAGCAAACTTTTCTAATCCCCAGCATAAAGGATCTCCAAACTATCCACATAAGTAAAGAATTAGATTAGTAATCAAAATTACAAAATTCATTTCAAAGTAGAAATGAAAATAGAAGAGAAAAAAGATTCTTGAATCAAATCCAATGAGCTTGCTCTTGAAGGATTGAATTCCGTAGCTTGTGCTTGATTTAGATTTTCTTGTTCTTTTATCTAAAAGAATGTGAAGAAGAAGAAGGAGGTAGAAAGATATGTTTCTGGAAATCTAAAATTACATTTTAATTAACCTAATAGGGCTTAAGTGGCACTAGGGCTGACTGGACAACTTATATGTCATGACACATAAGTTAACTTAATCCAATCAGCATATGAGGTGTTTAACACATCCAAAACAATAATTAGGCATGTGACAATCATATGTCCATTCTCCTTCAGTCAAGTCATGTATGTGCAAGTCATGTGACATATGCACATGTATAATCACGTTCATGGCATACGCACTACACATCATTCTTCATATGTTATGAGCAATACATATAGCAAACTATGTATAGATCAGATTAAATACCATAAGGAATCTACTGTAATATTTCCTATATCAAATATTGTATTTGAACATCATTGCTCTGTATACTCTTTTATATATGCATAATTGTAGTGCATTCATCATTTCATCAACTGTGTTTTCATGATAAATGAATGATGATGAATGTCTATGAGAATGCAATCATGCTTTGCATTTTCCCTCTGATTTTCCTGTAATATCTCATTTCTTTTCTGAATGATTGTCAATAATCCATACTAGGTCCATTTCTCTATGTACAGATTCTATATAATATGCTAGTTCCTATAGGAACATAACATTTCTCTATAGTTCCATGATAGGAACCTGTATTGTATGATTCTATTAAGGGAATCAATAATAACTCTATGACCCAGTACACTTTCATTGAACATTGCTTTGTAAATCACTTTCTTTTCCCCCTTGTATCCTCTATATGATATTTTATGAATATGCATAATTAATGCTCTAATGATCATATGTAATGATGATCATATGATAGCATTCATAATATAAACTCATTACATTGCTATCATAAGCATATAGGTGAAAAGTCATTGTTTCAAGACCTTATGTGAGGTCATAAAGTGAATAGCATAAATCTGCTACCACTTTGCCCTTATTGATAGCTTGCAGAGAAGTATGAGTTTCATCTATTAAACCTATAGCATTTTCATTTTACATTCATTTAGTAAAGTAATTCATATATTGCATTTGACTTATCATCTTTAAGAATCCATAATCATTCATGACATGTAACCACCATTCGACTTTGATTCATAATGAACATACCAACACAATACCATTTTATAACATTTCACATTTTTCAAGTAAGAGTCATGCATGCTTTTTGGCCACTTTAAGTCTTTAAATCATAATGTCATCCATTAAATGTATTTAAGCATCATTAGCTTTCATTTCCATATATGGTAAGCCACTATCCATATACATACCATTACACATCTTTACATTCGAGTGCAAGTGCATACATAAGTCATGCACATGCATATTGGCATGTAAGCCAAGTATTTAAAACATTCAAGTATGTATAAGACTTGTCATAGCATGTATGAACATAATGCAACAATATCACTTCATGCCTCCAAGAGAATATCCTTATATATAATGAAGAGTTATAAGGTTTAGTTGTGTTTAGCATTAAGTTTAAGAGCCTAGAATGCTCATTCATCAAGGTGCTAAAACATACAAGTCAAGTTATTATTCATTTGGTAATGTGTATTATTTATTTTGTATGTTTTACTATTCATTTGGTCATTTTTATTGCATGTTTCCTTTCTCTTTTCACTTAGTATGCATAGGTCATTATGTACCCCTAATGACCATCTTATAAATCATGAATGACACTCACTCTTAGTTCATTATCTCATGCACATCTCAAGGTATTAAACCATGCAAACAAAGTACTAAAACTTACACATTTAAGGCATTCAACACAAAGTTGTTGAAACTAGAAAGTGCAAATACCATTAATGCACGTACTTGGACTAAATGAATTTTTAAGCCTTCTTCTTGGCCTTTAACATAAACAAGCCAGATACTATCAAAAACTAGACACATCAAGGTTTCATTAAATCTATATCATGCAAATTATTTCATCCATTAAGGCCTCCAGATATTAAAAGGCCACATATCAAAAGGAGCCAACCAAAATTGCATAAATTTTGCATACTCTAATCATACTCATATGAAACTTGCAAGCAACATGCATAAATTTGCATAATTTTACCTCTTTACTTTTTATGCAATATAAAACATGCATATCTTAAGTCTCATATGGTAATTGGCATGCAAACAACCCATATAAGGTGACATATTACACGTTACATACATTATATTAAATTGTACATTTTCAGCATACCATTAACTTGTACCTTGCTTACCCCTATCATAACTTGGTCATATGGTCACTTTTAATGCATGAACATGTTATCCTAAGACCTATACATAAGAAATATGCCTAGATTTATAATTTTACATTCACATCTAGCATAATACATAAAGTTACACAACTTGCACATTAAGGTGCACAAGTTGCCTTATAGGTACCTTCATATATACCTTAGTCACTTGACTTCCAACCCACATTAAAGTCATGCCATACCAAATGCAAGCATACATATACATGTTAAACACAAACTCAGGTCCAATTAGCTAACATAAAACACACTTACCTCCACCTTAAGATAATATGTACACACCATATTCAAATGACATACTTACTGCCTCCTAAATGAGCATTTCAGCCTACTCATGCCACAACTCACCTTTACATGCAATGAAACCTCATTTCCATCATCTAAAAACATTAATCACTGATGTTTTTACATAAAATCAAGGACTACACAACTCTGCCCCCTTAAATAAAGAAATGCCAAATAGTCCCAATTTGGGCAATAACTTGGATTTCAAGTCATCATCACATTAAATCAACTTTCCATCAATCATTAAGCATCAAAAGCCTTAGAAATACCATTAATTATCATTCAAAAATTTTTAATAGTAACTAAAGTGACTAATTCAAGGGTTACAAGTTAGAGATTTACACAAATTTCATATACCAAAAAAAAATTCCATTCGGTTGCAGAACAACATAAACTTCATCACTTAGCTTTCTTATCTTTCATTATCCACTCCAATTCTTCCATTTATACACAATCAACATAACTCTAAAACAACTTACTTCTTCATTAAACATGTAAGAAAGCATAACGATGGAGAAGAAGACATGTAGAAAGCGCATAAAACATGAAAAGATCATGAAAACCGAATTTCTCATGAAATCTCACCTTGAAATGGTGTTTACCCTAAATTAGAATGTAAAAGTAAGTAGAAAGGAAAGAGGCCCAAAATAGTTTAAAGAAAGGAGTTAAAATATTATCCTATACCTCCCTTATGACAATATAAGTGTCACACCCACACTCATAGCATCCTTTGTGTGTTTGCTTTTTATGTATGCATTATGATGAAGGAATGATGAAAGTATGAAGTGCATGGTAATGTTATGATTATGAATACCTTGAATTGAGATGTAGAATGTGATGTCTTGGCATGCTAGACATGTTATTGTATGTAAATGCACATGATAAAATGCATAAAAGGAAGCGATGGTGAAGTTAGAATTAAGTAAATATTCACTATGAATTTAGGAGATAAATGTCATTTTATAAAAAGAGGGGTAATTATGGAAACTAAAAATATATATGTATGTGTATACTCATGTGCATGTGTGCATGTATGACATGTATGACCATGGAATGGAATTAGGTAGAAAGTAATTAATTAAAGGAGTAAGAATCCAATTTAATTAAGGAACTAACTATATGTTGACAAGTGTCAATATATGATTGGCTCCTTTAAAAATAATAAAATAAATCATAAATAAGAAATAAAGAGAAGGGAAAAGGGATTTACCATTCCAAAACTCCAAAAAAATTTGAATGCTTCTTCTCCTCCTCCTTCTTGCACTTTTGGCTTAAAGAAAATCATAAATCTAAGGTACTTTTTCATGGAAATTCTATATTTAAGGGGTTTTCAAGCTTGTTCTCTTCATATGTGTGCTTATTGCTTCCAATTCTTTGATATAATTGATGTATGGAGCATGTAGGGTTTTCTGCTAGCATGAAGAATTTGAAGTAAATGAAGGAAAAATAATGAATTTGATGAGATATGTGCATAAGCATGCTATCTTGATGCAACCAAAATGAAGTTGTGTATGTATATGAGTTTTCATACAAACCCTAGCTTGTACATGATGTAATTAACTCTTAATTTATTATGCTATGTGTGAATGATGAATATGGGGTGATGAAATGTGCTAAAAGTTATGAAAAGATGAAGGAAAGTGGAAGAAGAGTAGTGATTGCAAATGGGATGTTTGTTGCCTCATTTTGGAAGCATGACTTCCTTGTAGTATAAGGGGAAACATTGTGTTTTAGCTTTATTTTTATGGATGACATGCTTAAATTATGTGTTGGGATATTGATTGTGTAATTTGAGTGAAAATGGATGTGAATTAGAATGTCAAACTTGCATTAGAAATGAAACAGTACAAAGAAGAAAGTTTTTTAAAAAGTTGCTACCCAAAATTATCATTTTTCATATTTGGCCCCTAAAAATTGGTATGAATGAATAGCTTATAAGAATACATGAATGTAAGATGGAATAAGGTGTTAAAATGAAGAAATTGGTATTTGGTTACATGAAAAATGAAATAGAACCTTAAGTATGCAAACCTAGATTTTGCCTCGGCAGAAATTTTAAATCGGATTAAAACTGACTTTTGGAGGCCTTAACATTGTCCAAAAATTTTATGTAAGTACTCAAATTAAAGATTATTGAGTCTAGTTTTCTATGGTATATAGCTCATTTAAAACTAAAAGTATAAGGTAGTCAAAAAGGGGATGACATCCTCAGGGGTCCCTAATAAGAAAACCAAAATGAAAGGTTTTGTAAAGTGTATTTGCATACTATGTTTTCCTATGGTTTAGGACTTTATTTGTATATGGTTTGTTACCTTGATTTATGCATGGATTGAAGGCCTATATGTAAGTGTCCTTCATGATTCATAGTGAGTCTTATGGCACCACTAAAAGGATGAAGCAAAGTAAGGTAGAAGTAAAGGGAAAAGTAAAGTAAAAATTAACCAAATGAATAGTACCCTATCAAAGAAGCATTTGGCTACATCAACAATAATAATTCACCATCTTCAAACATTCCTCTTCCATATTTCAATCAAAACTCAACTAAATAAGAGAAATCTTCATGGTTTCAAGCTCTTCTCATAACCATAATAATAGCTAAATCAAGAAGCACAAAGGGAGTAGAAGAGTGCAAGCTAAAAGAATTATACAATTATAAGAACAAGCATGTCAAAATTTTATTTCTATTCACTTTTTGATACCAATCTTCACTTTAATCTATCACAAACTTGCCCAAAAGGAATATGTAAGGTAGGTTTCAGTTTTGTAATGTAAAATGAAGGAAAAATGGAAGCCAAAACTGACCTAGAAGGAGAAAAGGAGAAGAAACTGAAATTGTTCACCAAAACGCACACACATGGCACAATTCCATCCCTTAGTTCCTTTTTATCTCTTAATTAATGTATTTTCTTTTATTATTATGCCATAAATAAACCATGATTGATAATTATGAGGTGGTGGATAATGAAATACCTTATAACACATTGATGAGTTCTAATTGTCAATTACTAATAATGACGATGAAGAACTCCATGGGGCACAAGATAAAGTGAGAATGTATAAGAAGAGAATTAAGAAAGTAAGAAGGTAGATGGTAAGCAAATTGATGGGGGTGATATGGGTGACATAAATGATAAAGTTAATAATTTAGCTATGCATGATAATGAAGTATAAGGATTATCTAGAAATAGTGAGCTAAGTAGCTCTAATTATTTTGATAATAGTAATAATGGGAGTTATTATAGTGACACTGATGAAGAATATGGGATGCATGTCTTGAAAGGCATAACTATATAATTATATTTAACCCAATTAATATTATCCCTTTTTTTTTATTTTGGTATGAGTTTTCTTAATATTCAAGAGGTTAATGATGCAATACCTAAATATGCTATGATGAAAGGATTAAGTGTGTATTTAAAAAAGAATGAACCTTATAGAGTTAAAGTAAAATGTATGCCTTAATGCCCTTGTACTTTATTCATATCTAGCGATAGTATCAATGACAATCTAGTTATTATGACTTGCTTTAACCCTAAACTTTCACTCGCGTATTGCAACTTCAGGTTTTCCTTGATTTAGCTTGGTACAAGTCCCAGATGTCGACCCTAATTTATACACATGCCTTTTAACCTCCTTTGAGTGCTCTGGACAAGCAAAGCACGTTACATTTTGCTTGTGCAAGGCATAGCACATCCTACTTAAACTTATTGTAAGCATCTCTGACTTCATCAAAGGAGTTAGCTATAGGCATACATGGATAAGCTTGATCCAGTACATGGGCTATCTATTCACCTTTCAAAACTATTTTGATTTGGTGAATCCAGTCAATGTAGTTAGATCCATTTAGTTTATGTTCGAGAATTTCATGAAGATCAACTTTTCTTGACATTTTAGAAAAATCTAGAGAAAGAGAAGAAAATGCATGTCATTAAAAACATCATGTATTTTAAAAACATAATAAGGTCTTTTATTAGTTTTTATCTCCCACTATTTTATTTCGAACCAATAGCCCTCAACTACTAATTCTAGAAGGTCATGCTTTGCCTTTTTTAATGGGTCAGTATCTAATGACCATTAAGCCCAATCTTGAGTATGCTTAACAAAATGGAACTTAATGTCAATAGGTAGACATCTCTCATGTTAATCATATCTATATATGACTACTGAATCACTGGGTTATCAACTTTTCTTGATACTGATGTTATCTTACATAACATAATTCCCCAATCTAACTTGTAATATATTTTACCTTAGGTATGCCCAAGAAATAAAATATTTTATTTAAATCCAATCCATATTTTAAAACTTAGATATACCTCATATTAAACAAGCTTGAGTATGCTCAATAACCTTAATGATAAGAAGCTTTCCACCCTTATCTTAGACAATGTAAGGCCTTATATTTATATTCCTTTGAGGGATTTATTTCCTTTTATGTCATTTAAAACATTCAAGGCGGGTATGTGTAATTGGTGCACCATGCATAATCTTGGCTCATGCATGCTATGGCATACTCATGCAACTCATACATTCATAATTATAATAATTTATAATATGATGATTATGGACTTTTCAGTCTAAGGTCAATCCTAGGTTATGCATGATTTTACATAAAATCACATCCAAATCTAATCATAATTCATTCAAAATGATCCATCATCAATTTAACATATTAATTAATTGATTCATTACATGTTCAAGAATTAAAAATGCAATAATCAAGCAAGAACATTAAGAATAACATAAAAATCCATTCGGCCTTATCAATGAGAGCATGCAAAACATATGAATTTTTATCTCATAAAATTTCCACATATTTATTCAAATTTTTAGACATAAACCAAGTTAATTCAATGAAGAATAAGTCGTTACAATTTCAAATCCAAATTCAAACAATAACTCCTTGACACATAAAATGCTGCAAGCCATAATCATACTAAAAAATCAAAATCTTTATGTATTCTATGCATAGATCGTAACACCAAATCACTCTGATACCATTGTTGGTTTATGAAAATGTGTTTAGTAATGGAAAATATAATTTAAAAATGTTAAAATACATAATTTCATCATATCTAGCAATACCATACACAGAATACATCAATAATAGAGAAGATCACCAAAGAAGATATCAAAAACATACTTTTATGCAGATCTCCTTATTTCTTCCCTAACTTAGAGGATCTCCAAACTATCCACACAAGCAATAAGAATGATTAGTAATCAATATTACTTGTTTCATTTTTGAGACTAGTAAAACAAAACAAAAGGAATAAATGAAGTATAATAAATGAATTTAGTTTTTCTTCTTTGATCTTCTATCAAAAACCAAATTGATCTCCTTGTTCTTGAGCTTTGAATGGCTTGGAACCAATGGAGGAAGGAGGTAGGCAAAATTTCTTATTCTGTTAAACCTAAAAGTTGTGTCAGACAACTTATAAAAACCTAATTATGTTTTAGGTTACTTAAGTCATATACATGTGCATGTCACATGCTTCAGGTATATGACTTGTATGTGCATGACTTAAAATTCCTCCAGAAGCACATGATAATCATGTGCACTTCCTTTTAATTCATCATACATGAATAAGTCATGTGACAATCACATATTGACTACTAAGTCATTTAATTTCGTCCAATTTTGTATGTACCATGCATATAGAACATGTTAACTTAAATCACTTCTATCTTGAGTTCTACTTATCAGATTTAAGTGAACTTGGTAATCAAAGCTCTTTTCATGCTCTTTCAAATGACCATGAAAAATATAGCTTATCTTATAACTATAAAACATTATTTTATCAACATCCACTCATGATTATCATTCCTCTTACTTTTAGTGTGTGACTTTTTAGGTTCTTGACATGTTGGCAATATATGAACATATTATTAAACTTTATTTAATAACATTATATGTAAATCAAGAGTAGTGTCTAGTCACTCATCATGACTACCCAAATTTCAAGAGGTTATTAGTTTGACTATAACCCTCAGATTCCATGCAATAAACTCCTTTCACCATCCACTATCTCATCTAGGTTTGAGAATGGATTAATTTCAACTCAATGCATAATCAAGTGTGTTAGATCATGTTCTAAATTTGATATTTCATGTACCATAATCTTTATTCCTAAAATTCCCTTATCAAAATTATTCATCAATAGGCATTTTACTCTGGCCAGAGATTCCTGAATAAAGAATATTACATGAATCAATGAGATAAAACCCCTACATTTAATCTGGGGTGGTTAATCCTTTATTGGTAAACAAATACCTTTAATTACTTCACACCATCTTCAACCTCCAAGGTATGAATGCCTTGTAAAGAGGAATAAAACATAGGAGTCAAAACATAGTGATCCATAATTAAGATAATCTTGTTATCTCGAATCTTAAGGATACTTGCACTACTGATATGAGTGAGATATATTTCACACATATAGATTAATCATCCATATGAAATCTCACTAGCAAGGCCTCCAATAGGTCAATCCCAAGCTGCTTATCCACATGTTCACTTTTAATAACTCTTATCATGATGAATGAGAATCATCCCATAAGGAAGTATCATATATGCTGATGTTAACTGCATTAATAATATCCATTCTTATTAATACATTGATCCGGGATAATTTAGAGATTGAACATTTGCATACAATAAGAATTTCATTTCATAAACTCTTTATGAATTCCTTTGTACTGTTCTAATATCTTGGAATTCATTATCTAGCTAATAACCATTCAAGCAAACTAAATAATGAATAATGCCTTTTATTTATAAATCATTCAATATTAAATTACAATAAAACATGATGGTCTAGAACATACACTAACATAATGTATGTTCTTGGCCCAAACCATTTGCTATCAATACAGAAAAATCATCATAGTTAAACTGTTGAACAAGTTCTCTGATCTAAGGTCTTAAACCCTGCTCAAATCATTTACACTACTCTCCATATATGGTAAGGATGTTGGTAGCATAGTAAGTGAGTCATGTAAATTCTCTCTCTTACTCCACTACAAACATGTTCCCCTACCTCAAACTAAGGAACTCCTTTAGCTTCTGATCTGTATATGTTGAAGGTACATGTTTTTATTTTAATTCCCCAAGGAAATAATCCCATGTAAGTATTTTTGTTTTAATTCCCCTAGGAAATAATCCCATGTAAGTATAGGTGGCTCTGTTATACTATTCATAGCACCATAGGATCTCAATTTCTTGAAATCTTTCTTACTTTCCTATCTAGTCATTATCTGAGGTGGCAATGGTACAATCGAAGTTGCTTGCCCCTATGACATTCTGAATAACTGACTCAGATCAACTTTAGAGGCTGTGAGTTATTCAATAGGAGGTACCTATTCTGCTTATTCTATATTCTCAACTAGTCCCTGCCTAACCTCAGCCCGTTTAACTAGCTTCAAATGTACCATCTTGTGGGTTAAAATTTCCTCCACCTTCTTCACCCATAATAACAACCTTATTGGTCAGCAACATGGACTAATAAGACTTCTAATTATGCACATCATGCACTATTTGTAGATCGAGCTAACCTTAGCTCTGATACCATTAAAATATATCACACCCCTTTACCATATAACATGCTACCATAGAATAACTAATCATCTCTAGGAAGAGAGGAAATCATTAATTATCCTATAAGGGATCTATAAAAAAAATTTTCTTTTAAAAAAAACAATGAGTTCTCATAAATTAAATCATATATAAAAGTGCATGTATCCATCTGCAACCTACAACTATGTACATTTCATTCAATAGATATGAGTACACACACCACATCTATAGTAGTTTGTGTAAAGCTACAATTCATAACCTATATACACATAGACATCATATCCATACATAACAAGTTTGTTTTGTATTGCAAAACATAATGGTATCATTGCTTATACATAAGAAGTACATATACATAGGTTTTGCTACCATAAAGATCAATAAATAAACGTTGTATAAATAAAAAGGCAGTAAGGAGCTTGTTACATGCATCCAATTCTCAAATCGAGAAAAAGTCTATCAATAAACAATAACTTAGCTGTCTGTTAGTCAATGATCCTGACTCTCTTTTATCACTCTTGGTCTTATATTTATCAATCAACAAATATTAAGTATATAACTCAATAATGTTAAAATGTAAATGCATGGAATCATGACATACTCATAAATAATATAGCAATTAATTCATAATATAATTACACGGCATATCCCACTTACATCATATATAAAACATGAAATCCTGTAAAAAATGGAAGTATTATTCCATATAGAATCAATTGAGATCCTTTCCTGTGCATATCAGCATATATATAGCATCACTCAATTAAATGCTTTCATGATTGTGATATGATAAAATGATGTATGATTTTTTAAATGCAATTATGCTTTACATTCCCCACTATTTTTCCTATTTAATTTCACATCACAAAATCTGTATCAGGTTCTTTTCTCCGTATCACATCATTTGCCTTATTTCATAAACAAACATATCATTTCATAACATTGCTCCTTCTTAAGAATATATCATAACTCTATGACCTAGTACATTTTTAGTTATCATTGACATAGACTGACATCAATTTCATTGGGTGAAGCTATACATTTCTCTCATTTTCCTCCTTCCTTATTTCTCCTATTTATCATGTCATGAATGTGTGTATGTGTATGTATGATTCATGATATGATGCAATAATAATTATAGGATAATATCATACATAACTCTTAATATCATAATTTTTTCTTGATCATACTTTATTAATACACTTCCACTTTTTGACCATATTGATAGGTCATAATAAAGATAACACAAACCTGTTATTACCTTGCCTTTATCCAGATGTCAGGGTGAAGGCTCTATAGACTCCTCTGATATTCCTATAACATTTCCATTGCATAAGCATTTAGTAAGAGAAGTCACAACACTTTCATAGAATAGCATAACTATAAATTAATTCATCAACTTATATAAATAGCAAGCATGTTTACATACTTTCATTTAATTTCATATTGTATTATCAAGGTAGTATCCATTCATGCTTTTTGGCCAAGCATTATTATCTCATAACACTTCAATCATATGGTATAATGAGTCAATCAAGTTCCTGGAATTTTGGACCTTAAGAAATTCAAGGTCCAGTTCAAGATACGAAATTCCAGCATGTGTGGCATGCGCAATTTTAAGATTATTTGATTCTAATGTTAACCTATGACCCCTTTTAATCATTCATGCACCAAGCCATCATATTCTACACTTATAAAAGTGCCATTTCATGTAATTAAAGCATAAAAACTCATACATTAAGGCCTCCTAAATTCATGTTGTCGTAACCTTTAATATAAGGGCTAAAAGTGTGCATTTATGCATTCTTCACTTAAGTAGCATAGTATCTTAAGTAGCATAGTATCTTTCATAAAACTTACATAAATCCTCACTAAAATAGCATATAAAACAAGTCATTAACGTAATCTTAGCCCCACATACCATTAGGACTAAAAACAGCCTCCTAACCATGTACACATTACATAATTTCACTTACACAAGCATAATTAAACACGCACTAACTTGTACAATTGTTTACCATACCATGAGGCATTCATTAGACACCAATAAATTGATGAAATAGTACCCTACCATCATAATAATAACCCATAGAATCAGTTTTTCCATAATATAACAACCATATTATCATAATCCCTTTTTACGCATATGCTAGCAATGTCTTCCATTGCACCACATGCATTTCCACTTATATTAAATATCTCAATTCAACTTCTACAAAATGCATTAATCAAACTACACCTAAATAGGTCATTAATACTCACTTCATGCATAATTACCAGTCCAATTAAACTACATAAAGTGCATGCACAAGGGTATAACCATAAAATACACACAAGTTACATGAAATGTAACATATGTTGTGCCTAACTTACAACTTTAACATGTTTAACACATGAACTATGCTCTAAAGCATCATGTTTTATTGTATTGAACAATTTATCAATAAAAGGCATTATTCATTATTCAGTTTGCTTGAAAGGTTATTAACTAGATAATGAATTCTACGATATTGGAACAGTACAAAGGAATTCATAAAGAGTTTATGAAATGAGATTCTTATTGTATACAAATGTTCAATATCTAAATTATCCATGATCAATGTATTAATAAGAATGGATGTTATTAATTCAGCTAATATCAACATATGTTATACTTCCTTATGGGATGATTCTCATTCACATGACAAGAGTTGTCTAAAGTGAACATATGGATGAGCAGTTTAGGACTGACTCATTGGAGACCTTACCAGTGAGATTTCATATGGATAATTAATCTATATCTATGAAATATATCTCACTCATATCAGTAAATCAAGTATCATTAAGACTTGAGATAACAAGGTTATCTTAATTATGGATCACTATATTTTGACTCCTATGTTTTATTCCACCTCAGAAGGCGTTCATAGCTTAGGGGTTAGATATAGTGTGAAGTAGTTGAAGGTATTTGTTTATCAATAAATGATTCACCATCCTAAATTAAATGTAGGGATTTTATCTAATTGATTCATGTAATATTCTTTATTCAGGAATCTCTGGCCAAAGTAGAATTGTCACATCTTGAATTGAGCGATCACTGTGCATTCATAAATTGATTATATGACTTGTTTTATATGTTATTGGTATGAATATGATATGAAATTATGATTATAATGATGAGTATATGATAAAGTTACAGTTTTAAGTTCAAAGGTTGAAATTGGAAATTTTGTCAAAACCGCTAAACGATAATAAATCAAAGTTTTTGGTGTTAAAAATACTTAATTTGATTAAGTTTTTCCATCCACTTTTTCATCTTATCTTTTTCCTTTCTTTTTCATTTTGCTTAAGTTTTTCTACTTCTTTCACTTAAACACCAAAAGTCTAAATTTTCCTCTTCTTAATTTCTACAAACTTCAAGTTTTAAACAAGTTCAGCAAGTAAGGTTCAAGGTTTGGTGAAGATCCATCCATTTCTCTTCGTTTCACAAAGGAGCGCATGTATTTCTTTTTTGAATCATAAAATTGCAAGCTTCTTCTTCTCTTTTGTTACAAAATCTTCATGTTCAAGCTAGTATTGGGAATATCCTTCAAGTTCCAGTAGAAACCATCTTGTTTTTCCATCTTCTAAGTGTTGACCGAAGCACTTTCTTCATCTTTGCTAAAGTTTAAGGCTGAAATTAGTAAGATTCATGTAATATCAAGCAAACCGCAACCTTTTTCTTTATGTTTGACTTATTTTATGATTAGATCTAACTCTTTTAAGTACATGTATGTTGTTTTAAGGTGGAGATCAAGCTTAAGGAAGTGGAAGTGTTAAGATCTACATAGATCCATGGGATAAACAAGTGAAAATCAAGGTTGAGTGGGAATTTTTATGGTTTAGCTTAAGGTGAGCTTAGTTTGATGAATTATCTTCATGATCCATGCATTTTTTAGTAGTTAGAGAGGCTGGCCAAATTATATTGAGTTTTTTTTTCATATGGTCGAGTGGTATATGTCATGAATTTAGTAGTTTTGGTTTTAAATCATAGTATAGTTGATTTAGGATGTAAATATGGATTAAACTAGTGGATTGTGGTGTGTGTGTGAGTTGTGTGATGATTTCTATGATATGGCAGAAACATCCTAAGCAAGATAACTAATGGATGGTAAGTTTAAAACATGTTTAAGGTGATTAAGGTAAAAATAGAAGGTAAAAAGCTAAGAAGATGATATAAGTTAAGTA
>CANYBF011660496.1:0-58500 GCA_948192965.1 Dalechampia spathulata | reverse complement strand
TCAGAGCAATCAATGAAGACGTGGGAAATTGTAAAGCAGCTGTCAAAGAAGAGAAGAAGCGTATGGAAGAAGCCTAGATGATTCTAGAGAAGGCAATACGGCAGCGTTTTAATATTATGCTCACAATCTGTTACAACAGATCATGCCACGTATGGGCATGTAAAATGTATAAATAGACAAGCTACGGATAGAAATAAATACTGAATACAATACAAAATATTATTCTATTGGTTTCTACAACGTCCCTATCCATGTCATTGCAAGAATTTCATTTCGCTAGATTTCCCCTCTTCAGCTTGATATCACAAACGAAGAAGATATTTGACCCGTTAATATCATAACTTATCGGGTCTACACTACATGGGTCATCTTGTGATGGGAAAAGAGAAATATGGTAGGAAAGAACAGGCCACGAAAATTAAATATAAAGACATTCATATTGAGGCTGGTGATTCTATGGTATGTATGGAGCTTTGACCCACCAAACACTAAAATGGATCTTTCACGACCTACAATTAACCTTATCAAACATAGCTTGGTTTGGTAATAAATATATTCGTGTTGGATTCAGACATGGTTTAGATGCATGGATGACAGAGTTCGAACGTAAATTTGTCGGCAAGAAGTGTCTTCAGGACAGTTTTGAGTGACAAGTAGTGGGCTTGTGTGTCTTTCTCTATTGAATAGATGGGCGAAAGATTTGATGCACCACAACATGCCAAAATGATCTTCTTGAGTCATACTGCATCATTTTGCAGGTCCATTCCAAAAATAGTCGAGATTAATACGAAGGTTATTGAATTAAATTTTAATTCAAGCAGTTTGATTTATTAATTATTTTAAATTTTTTTAAAAAATTTAATTCTATTAGATATAAAAAAAATTAATGTACCTTATATAATAATTTAAATTTGTTAAATTGAATAATTTATTGAGAAATTAGAGCTAGTTATAAGTTTTCTTAAATGATTTTTTATATTGGTAATTTATATATTAAAAAAAAGTTTTACATCATGTCTTAAATCTTTACATGCAAATAAAATTTCAATATAACAAAAAAAAAACTAAATAGCTTAAACATTTAATATATAAATTTATTGCATCAAATTTTAATTACAATTTTTGATATATTTAATAATTTAAATAATATTTAAATTTATTATATTTATAAATTAATACAAGTGGACTTCAATTATCCTACATTTCCTCACATACGGTAAAAAAGGAAAAAAAAAAAAAAAAACCTTTTACGATCTCATCGTCATGCAAATTTAATGAATTTTGTCTCTCCTTGTTTTGACATGTCGAAAAATGAACGTTAAATAACGGATAATGGCATTGTTGATAGTGGAGGCTCAACGGCAGTCTCTGAATTGTCAATGAAGTAATTCACTCAAAAAGGACAATACCCACATTCTTAATTACCAAAATGCCCTTACATCATACATTTATCCTATATTTAAATAAATCCAGCCAGCTGTGGGTTTTTAATTAGATCAGTATAATTAAATAAATTTATTAAAATAAAATAATTAATCGAGATACCAAAATTAATGAATATTATTGAGTGATAGTAATCGATATTTTAAAATTTTTTTTATTTTTAATAGCAAAATTATTCTTTATTATGTATTACATCCGGGTTTTAAATAAATATTTTATAATTTATTTAGCAGTATAATTTTCTCTTTTTTTTTTGTTTGGAAAAATGATAAGAAGAGGAGGAATTAATGGGGTGGGTTTTTTTTTTTTTTCCTGGTTTCACATGGAAAACGACTTTTCTTCTTGTGGTACTTGAAAGGATAAAATTGGGCGTTGGATGCTTCGTTTACCAAATATGTATACCTAAAATACCCTTGGTCAACATCTATATTCACAAGTCAAACCCACCAATTTTCTATTTCCATGACTGCCAGCTCATTACGCATCACCAATTGTTAATACACTGCCGGTTCTGCATAGCATTCCCTGTCCAGAAAAAATAATTCCATCAAATCCAAAATCAAATCTAAATCTATTTCATTAATTTAAAAATAATAATTTTCTATTAAATAAATTGTTTATATTCTAGGCTTTTATTTAACTTTCAAAATTAATGATTAATAAAAATATAAAGTAATTCTAAATAAATAATTTTTATATCTATTTCACATATTTTTTTAAATATAATTAAATAAATATAATAGTTATCTGTAATATATTTTATTTTTAATTATAATCCATTTATTTTAATTCTATGGTTACATTTTTATTTTATTTAAATTAAACTCAGTAATTTTAAAATTATAAACGAATTTTATAAAATTTATTTTATATCGAACATATCCATAATATTAATTATAAATTTTCTTAATAATATATTTACATAAAATTGATAATAAATCGATCCAAAGATTAGACATTGATTGATTAGACTCTTGTATTAATCAGTTTAGTTAGTAAATCGAACCAATAAAACCGTATTAACAAGATCGTATATATGTATATAAACTAAACCGAACCTATACAACTCACTAAAAAAAAAAAAAGTTGAAATTCTTATTTTATTTATTTTTAATAGAATTAAAAAAAGAAACTGTTATGTGTCAGTTCGGGTAACCCATTGCTGCTTTATTAGCTCACAGCCACCCAGTGGCAAAAAATAAATAAATAAAATATCAATAAATAATTGGTTTTTTTTCATTATTTTAATTTCTAAAAATTTATAAATAACGTATTAGAATATAATTTTATGAATTAATCTAAATATAATTCTACATTAATTAATATTTTATATTTTTAATTACTAACCAATTTATGTGATTAATTTGTTTTTTAATAATTTTAATTACTCAATTTAAATAAATTTTTTTGATATATATATTTTAAATTTATGGTTAAATAATTTTTATAGTATGATATTTAATAAAATTAATATATTATCAGATTTAAAGGTTTCTCTCTCTATCTGTCATACACGCATATTGTTTAATATAAAGAGTCCGAAGCCAAACTGTAAGATTGTGGAGTCCGAAGTGACAAATGGAAGCTGTACTTCTTCTTCATGCTCCACAATAGACCCATCACCCTTTTAACCAAGAACTCAACAAGAAAAGAGTTTTCCTTCTGCGGTTTTCACTTCTGGGTTCTAGCCTTGCAAGTTCTGCAGCTTGTAGAGGGTAATGATTATGAGAGGAAGTGAAAAGTGTAGAGAATCAACAGTGGGGAGAAGCAGCATTTCAGTTTCTAAAAATGGGTTTTTAATCTTGTGTTTAGTAATGTTTTTGAGCTGTCAGTTGGTTCAGTCTAGCGTGACGTATGATAGAAAAGCCATTGTTATTAATGGCCAAAGAAGAATCCTTTTCTCTGGTTCTATTCATTATACCAGAAGTACTCCTGATGTATGTTATGTTTCTACTTTCCCATTTCTTTCTTTCCTTTTTTCTTTTAATTTGTTTGCTTATGTTTTGAATCTAATTTACTTTGGAAATGTTTTCAAGATGTGGGAAGATCTGATACAGAAGGCAAAAGATGGAGGCCTTGATGTGATTGATACTTACGTTTTCTGGAATGTGCATGAGCCTACTCCTGGAAATGTACTTCCGTTTTTACCCTCTCTGTATGTATATTGCAATTGATACTTGGAGGTAAAAAATAGTCTATTTACTTGCATATTTTGTTGTGTTTTGTGGGTTTTATAGTATAATTTTGAAGGGAGATATGATCTGGTGAGATTCATAAAGTTGATACAGAAAGCAGGCCTCTATGCGCATCTTCGCATTGGACCTTATGTTTGTGCAGAATGGAATTTTGGGTACCTATCATTTCCTCTTTTTCTCTGGATCTAGTTGCTTGTCTTGCTTACTTGATTGTTCTCCAATTGGGTTCTGTTTTTTTCCTTGATTATATGTTCTTTGTGGTTTCTTTGCTCATCTGATGGAAGTTTTATGTTTATTTGCAGAGGCTTTCCAGTTTGGTTAAAGTATGTTTCTGGCATTAGCTTTCGAACCGACAATGCGCCTTTCAAGGTTTTCTTCTTTCTATTTTTCGTATTACTTGTTTATGTCATGGTTACTGTGAAAACAACTACTCTAGCAAGTCAAATCAGAAATACTGCAAGCAAATTGAGCAGAATCCTGTTTAGTCTTTATATCATGTAAATATCACTGTTGAAAGGAACATTATATGCTGTTGCAGAGAGCAATGCAAAGGTTCACTGAGAAGATTGTGGACTTGATGAAGAATGAAAAACTGTTTCAGTCCCAGGGTGGCCCTATCATACTCTCTCAGGTAATTGTTTTTAGTCGTTATACGACTACTTTTCATGTTATGTTGCTAATTTAGCTTTCAACTGTCTTTATATGTTACATTTTGTCGAACAATGTGCCATTTTGTAGTCAACATAAGGGCAGTTTAGTGTTTGCTACTGCCGTTCTTCTTCTTCTTCTTTTTGTTTAATCTTTCCTTTAAATGTGCAGATCGAGAATGAGTACGGGTCACAAAGTAAGTTACTTGGTGCTGCTGGTTATCATTACGTCACTTGGGCTGCAAATATGGCTGTTCAAACAGGGACTGGAGTACCATGGGTGATGTGCAAGGAAGAAGATGCCCCAGATCCAGTGGTAAGCTGTTAGCAACTTTTGCTGATGGAAGATATACACTTGTCATTTCATCATTTCTTTAGTATTGATTGTATTGTCATCTGAAAACAATAGTGGCACTGAGTGTCATGAGTTCTTTGGCCTTTTGAATGGCAGATAAACACATGCAATGGATTTTACTGCGACTCCTTCTCCCCCAACAAACCTTACAAACCTACAATGTGGACTGAAGCTTGGAGTGGATGGTATGCCTTTTTATAAGGATATTTCAACTTCACCATTGGAGATTAAATTGAATCTTTCTTTAACTTTCTTGTTCCTAATCAAACTTTGAAGGTTTTCTGAGTTTGGCGGTCCAATTCATCAACGTCCAGTTCAGGATTTGGCATTTGCAGTTGCTCGTTTTATACAGAAAGGAGGATCCTTTGTCAATTACTACATGGTTGGTTCCTTTATCCTTTATTTTCTTCTTCAAATAATATTTTATTCTAGTTAAGACGAAAATGTTAGATCTCATTTTTGGTGAAATTACTTCCTCTGTCATGTGTAACAGTATCATGGAGGAACCAACTTTGGTCGCAGTGCGGGAGGTCCTTTCATCACCACCAGTTATGATTATGACGCTCCAATAGATGAATATGGTAAGGATTGAATTTAATTCGTTCACAACCAAATAACTGTTTAATGAAATAATCAACTCGAAGAATCAGTGATTTAACTTTGCATGAACTTTGACTGGTAACTTTGCCCTTGATTGTCTATTTTTTTCATCACCGTAAGTCTTCACTCAAATATTGTTCAAGGGTCAGTTCTGATATATTATGCATGATGCTACTTGCTTGTTACCTTATTCCATTTTGCAAGACATGCCTAACTTGCTTTTACTTCGTAACTTTGATAGGTTTAATCAGGCAGCCGAAATATGGTCATTTGAAGGAGCTTCATAGATCGATTAAGATGTGCGAGCGAGCTTTGGTTTCAGCTGATCCTACCGTTACACAATTAGGGAACTTCCAACAGGTTTTCTCTACCCCAACATGCCTTTTACATTAAAGCTTATTATTTGGTTATCTCCTTGTTCATACATGTCTCTACTTTCCAGGCTCATGTGTACTCCTCAGAATCAGGAGATTGTGCAGCTTTTCTTGCAAATTATGATACAAAATCTGCTGCAAGAGTGTTGTTTAACAACATGCATTATAACTTACCTCCTTGGTCTATCAGCATCCTTCCTGATTGCAGAAATGTCGTCTTTAATACTGCCAAGGTATTCAATTCGTTATTACCTAATGAATCTCAGTATGATCATCATAGATTACGTTGAGCTTGCGCTAAATGGCAAAGAGAAGGAAAAAGGAAAAGAAGGAGAAAAGAGTAAATTGAACTTCCAAGATGAGAATTTGTTTGCGGTCCTTAGCATTGTTTCTGCTGCTGTGTAGGTTGGAGTTCAAACATCTCAAATGGAAATGTTGCCAGTAACTAATAACATGCTCGCATGGGAGAGTTATGATGAGGATCTTTCTTCTCTCGATGACAGTTCAACATTCACTACTGTTGGCCTCTTGGAACAGATAAATGTCACCAGGGATGCTACGGACTATTTGTGGTACATTACTAGGTAAGGCTGATTAACTCGATCGCTTCTTCATTGGCATCTCTGAAGGTTTCATTCAATGTCTTCTGAATTTAAAGAGCAATGGCAGATATCGGTATTTATGATTATCTCACACTTGTCAATATGCCTGCAGTGTTGATATTGGTTCATCCGAATCCTTCCTGCATGGTGGAGAACTTCCTAATCTTATTGTCGGATCAGCAGGGCATGCTGTTCATGTATTTATTAACGGACAACTATCAGGTACCTAAAGAAATATATGGTTTATACATTTGGTCAATTTTTCTCCTTTATCTAATCAGCACGCATCATTCTAGGTTCTGCCTTTGGAACAAGAGAGAATAGGAGATTCACATACAATGGAAAAGTCAATTTGCATGCTGGAAGAAACCAAATCGCATTGCTGAGTGTCACAGTTGGATTGCAGGTTCCCTTCCCTATCTTTAATGTTTATGTAGTTTGAATGGAAAACACTGAAGTTATTAGTGTAGAATGGAATAGGCTGCTTGATTTACTGTAAGTGGAGTTTGCAGCTATTTACATGTTTCGGGATAACAATTTGTGGCTATGTAAATGATTTGGTTGATAATAATTCATTTTACGATTTGAATTTTCTGATGTGCATATTTTGTTCATATGAAGAATGTGGGTGGACACTTCGAGACATGGAACACTGGCGTCCTAGGTCCTGTTGCACTTCATGGACTCGATCAAGGAAAATGGGATTTATCTTGGCAGAAATGGACATATCAGGTTGGATTCTGACATCTCTATTATCATTCACATAGTTATTAAAAGAATATCTTGCTTCATCGTTATCTTGTCAAACAGGTCGGGTTGAAAGGGGAAGCCATGAATTTAGTTTCTCCAAATGGCATTTCGTCTGTTGGATGGATGGAAGCATCATTAGTTGCACAAAGACAGCAACCATTAACATGGCATAAGGTACGTAATCGTTAACATTGCAACTTCAGCAGTTTGTTGAAAATGCCCATTTGTGTAGAAAATTGAACCTGCTCGACATAACTTTATAGGCGTATTTTGATGCACCTGACGGTGATGAACCATTGGCTTTGGACATGGAGGGCATGGGAAAGGGTCAAATTTGGATTAATGGGCAAAGTATAGGTAGATATTGGACTGCCAACGCTAATGGTAATTGCAATGGCTGTAGCTATGCAGGAATATTCCATCCTCCCAAGTGTCAAGTTGGTTGCGGCAAACCAACACAAAGATGGTAAAATTCTTAGGATTATATTCTGAAATTTTATTCGGAAAAGGACGTCCATTCTTCCCTGATGATGTTTGAATTCCAGGTACCATGTGCCTCGATCATGGTTGAAACCAACTCAAAATCTCCTGGTAGTTTTTGAGGAACTTGGTGGGAATCCCTCAAGAATTTCTCTTGTGAAAAGATCAATGACCAGTGTGTGCGCTGAGGTTGCCGAGTTTCATCCAACTCTTAAGAATTGGCACATTGAGAGCTATGGAAGACCGGAGGAGCTCCATAGCTCCAAGGTTCACCTTCGGTGTAGTCCAGGCCAATCGATTTCTGCCATTAAGTTTGCAAGCTTTGGAACTCCTTTGGGAACTTGTGGGAGTTACCAGCAAGGAACTTGCCATGCTCCAACTTCGTATGATATCGTTGGGAAGGTACTCAACATCAGTTCCACGTCCCCTTTTCTTTTACAATTGCAACCATGCATATCATCTTATCAACAAATTTTGTTCATTTTCTGCAGAAATGTATAGGGAAGGAGAAATGTATTGTCACCATAGCAAACAGCAACTTCGGCCAAGACCCATGTCCAAACGTGTTAAAGAGGTTGTCTGTTGAAGCTGTCTGTGCTCCGACAAACTGGAGGGGCTGAAACTGATTAAATTGCTAATTCTTTCATAGCATCTAGTAAACTTGACTACACCTTGCCGGCAAGACAAGTGGGAGGAAACAATAATAGGAAAGACAAGTGAGAGGAAACAATGTCATAGAGTCTGTCAAAATGGGAGAGGCTTGTGGCAAAAGTTGTTTGGAATTCGAGACAATTAGTGGTTAAATTTAAGTGGGTTAATGAAGGTTGTGTAGATTAGCTTACTGTTGATTAAATTGAGCTAGAAAAATCCCTTAGGATCCTGCAATTTAGGGGCTAAGGTGAGCTTCAGTCCCTCCTCTTCCCCATCCCTTTTAACTTGGATGGGGACCGGGGGAGATAAAAGTGAAGCATTTGTTTACTTAGTGATGTATGTGTGTGTGTGTGTGATTTGATTTTAGTGTTTGTATGTAATGTGGGGGAGAAATCAAACTCAGAGCTTTGTTTATGTTCCTTTTTATGACCAGCTGGTACCCTTTTGCAGTTTATTCTGAAATTTATCAGAGTTTTCTGGTCACCGTCATTTCCATACATGTAAACTCAGCAACAACTATGACAGACAATGTTAACATACGGTGAGCTAAAACTTGACTACTCGACGGAAGGGATCAGTAAAACTCTCGATCCGACGGGAATAGCAAAGTAGATATTTAGAAAGCAGCGTGAAAGGGTGTCTTCTGTTGCATCCACTTATTGAAAATAAAACAATTGAACTAGAGTTGAGGGAGAACGTAAACTCACGATTGGATGGCTAAGCTACGTATCAACTAGTAAATAGTTATTAAATTTCTTATTATCAAATTGATTTCATCATAAAAGGGATTGATCATAAAAAGTGTATCCCAAGAAATAGTTATAGAAGAACATAAAATGCCAGCTCAAATCACAATATCTTCTTGAATCTGACCAATGAATAGTGCAATAACTCACTAGCCCTGCCTTTGCAGGGGAACCAACCACTCGATTTTCTTGATCATAATCCACTTTTGAGATCTTATATTACACTATATTTTTTACATATGAATATTAGTAAAAATGTATACTCATTCTTAAAAGAGAGTGAAAATAATCAAATTTAATGTTCTCAATCCATTTTGTGGATTTTCTTTCTTATATTATTAGTTAGTTGCATTCTATATAACTTGCGTATGCATTTTTAGGAATTATTGGAGTCAAGTTTACCATCACTCAGACTCGTGTACTGTTTGTCATATTCAAATAGAGTATTTCAGCTTAATGGCATGAAATAGTTGGCATTTAAAGCTTTCTTAGGAATTCATTGGCAATGAAATGAATTCTTATGAATGATTTTAATATAAAAACTAAAAAACATTCATTTAACTGAACATAATAATTGTTTGAAATTTATAGAGTTGGCAGAATTCCTTGGTACCTGGTCAATGCAAGACAGCAATCAGCAAATAAAATATAGTCCAAACAAGTCCATGGAAAAAAGAAATGCAGATCAGACTAATTAATTATATCGCCCCACCTTTTCCTTTTCATTCACAATTACATTGTTAATCGTATAATTATCATTCTTGACTATAATTTAATCATTAACTACTAATTAATGTTATCATGACAATAAAAATGGCATATGCTATAACATTGCTAGATAATCCATAGGTATCGAATAAAACACCAATCTGTGTAGAAAACAAACAGCAAAACGCACTTCTTGATATCGCAATTCCCAATGGAGTAACATCTTAGACTTGGCAAAAATTTTGAACAGTTTTATGAAAGGAAACGGCAGTTAAATAAAATTAAGTTACCTCCCACGGACTCGATTCAACTCAGCTGGGGCTATGTCACCCTTTCATTTTCCATGTGGAAAAGCTGTTGCTACTCATAGTACAAGGCAATCAATCAGTTCGACAATTAACCTTCCTCCCCATTGTACGAGGTAAAGAATTCGACGATTAGCCTTCCTCCCAATCTATATCATCCTCATCATCTCCCGAAGCTTCTGCTTCAACATTCAAGTCATTAACCTTGTAGCTTCCAGTTGCATTGCCTACAATTTCACAAATGACCACCAGAATGATAGCTTAGAATTACAAAAGCCATACAAAGGAGAAATAAAGAAAACGTTGCCCCACTATAATCAATTATTAGCAACTTCTGTAGCGGCAACTAAAATTTCTCTAGAAAATCAAGCAAACCAATTTTCGTTCAGCTCGATTCTCTAGAACTTTTGACAGAGTCCTTCCATTAACTAACCGAAATGGTTTGTGTGATAATTATACTAGGTTACGCCACAACAAGATTTTAGACACAACTTGCCACCAAGATAAGAAATGAGAAGTTTGAGTTTGATATAATTGTATTCATATCAAAATCGTGTTACCCATTAATAGCCTTAAATAATACCATATATATATATATATTGATCTCACACACATGATCTTATGACACGATGAATCGTTACCCATTTATATGTTTATCTGTGATGCATCAACCCTTTATAAATCATAAATGTCATGTTGGCTCATTTATTTCCAAAGTTGAATGCATTACCAGTGCACAAATCACGGAATGTGTCATAATCATGTAGTGTTTTCAGTTTGAATTTTCGACATTATTAGTTATTGGTGTCGTGTTTGTGTTAATCCCTAAACCCATTCTAGCTAATTGTTGTCATCGACATGAACACAATATACTAGACCGAATAGCACCACTCTACCACAATAATACCGTTTTTACAGCCTATTCAATCCTATAAAACTACAGTCTGACCTCTCTTTCCCTATATACTAAACATGAGATTCACGGATGCTACCCATGCAGACATAAAATGGCCCATCTATCAGAGAAGACCGCGTTTCATAATGTTGTTATAGAAACATACCTCTTGCTGGCGCTTCCTCCCATTCAACATCATCTTCTGCTTCATCATCCTCACGTTTGGACTTCATGCCCACCTGACGATCAGACGGTGAGCCAGAAACATCATTAGAAGTGGATGTTTGTAATGACTCTCGCTTCTTAGTAGCTTCTTCTAGTTCTTGTTGTTGCTTAAGCAGAGCAGCATAATAAGCTTTAACATACTCATCCTGTAAGCAAAGAGCAAGAGCCAAAAAGAAAAAAACATTGAAGCAGATAAGCGAAGAGGCAGACAAATGACATGAGTAACTATCTCATCTGCATTCCGAGAGTCAAAAGTGATGATATAATTTTCAGACCTGATATTGTGTCGTACTAGCACCATTACTTGAGGACTTTTTGTCATCTGAGATTTCTGGTGCCGCTGAAATGCTGTCCATCTTAGACTCCTCCTCCTTGATGGCCAATCTCCGTTGCTCTTTTGTAAGATTCATTCCCTGCTTAATCATCCATGGTGGTAAAACTTTCAGGCCTCCACCTTCAGTTTCTGGTTTGACATCCTCATCTTTGCCTCCAACACCAGAAAAAGCGACTTCAACCTGCCGGTATCAATCATTGTCATGCATGCTCCAACCAAATTGTAGTACGGTTCCGCCATTTGAATAAAGAAATGATTTGTCTAATAGAGTAGATATATCATGACGACCTATGTTCATTTGACTCTCTTTTTCAAAGTTCTACGAAACTGCTAATTAACCAAGTGAAGGAAAACAAGGAGCAAACAAAATACAGAGAAAATAAATCAAACTTAAACCCTTAGATTTTAAACATTTCTAAACTAACAGTAACACGCAAATTTTCACCAAAACAATGTTGTTACATTACATTAAATATGAGAAACACTCATAATGAGTGGAACTTGTGCTGTTATTTGACACTGAAAAGGGACCCGCTTTAGCAACAATGAGGTCACGCATCAAAAGGTTTTGTAACCGAAAAAGATTTGAAAGGAACCACATATGCCATTTGACAGCCAGAGACAAACATTCCTCCTTTTGTATCAGGGAATGCAATATCCAATTTCATGATTTCAAATTGAGGGCATATGTGTTGAAGAATTTGAACCAAGTCATGAATTTTTTTTATAATCACAACACAAAGTAAATGCATCTGAATGCTAAGTGGAAGTTGGAAGTGAAACAGATAATTTTTCAATTATGATTGAAGGAAAGGAGACATAAGCGCACATGGACAAGTGTCACTCAATTTGATTGAAGGAAAGGAGACATAAGCTCACATGGATAAGTGTCACTCAATTTGATTATCTTAAATCCTGTCAAAAGTGTAACTCAAAACTGTAAAGAGTGGAAAATAAGAATTCATATAGGTAATCGCCAATTAATTTATGATTAAGGTTTAGTTGACTCAAGTTTTATCTGCTGTGGCATTAACGAACTGACTAATCGGGGAAGTCTATCTTCTAGTTTAGATGGAAGTATACTAAACGATGATGCAGAATATTCAAGAAATTGCAACCATATTTTATGCAATTCAAAGGATGCGTTCTCATATATGAAAGATACGAAAAGGAATAGAAAATGGAGATAACAGCCAAGAAAACTGTTACCTTTGTCTCTCCAAGAAATGGCATTGGTGTTCCACTATAACCTCCCTGAGAAGATCTGGAGGGATCATTTGAACTAGCATCGCCATTTGCACGTGCAGCAGCACTAGCTCGAGCTTCCCATGCTTGAAGGTTTCCAAATTCAGGAACAGGCAAATCCTTCACCCTGTGAAGTTGATCCATCAATGGCTTAAGTTGTTCCTGCAGCCATTCGGTTTTGCACTCTCAGAATGAAAGGACACATGAATATGTATGCAAATAACTGAAAAAGAACTACTAATCAGCAATAGTTGCATGTAATTTGAAAAGAAAAATGCACAATCAGGGAAAACATGACAAACACGCACAATAGGATTCCTTAATTTGTAAAAACTTTTAGCTCAATGAATAGGACATTTAACTTTCCTTATCTGCCTTCAAGCAAACTCTGAACCGGATTTCTGTTTCTTGTGGAGCTCAATGTTGTTTAGATGAAACATTCAGAAGAACAAAATTTTTAAAACTATTACCATTTGAACACCAAAAGAAATTCACAATTATCCTGAATTCTAAGGTGAAAAACAGCCAAAAACAATAACAAACCTCCATTTTTTGAAGCATATTTTTCAATTGTTCACGACGCCGCCTCCTTGCACCATCATCTCCATCTCCTCCTTCTTGAGCAGTCAATTTGTCACTCTCCGCCACAAGTTCTCCATTGCAATTCTCACAATGAAAGCACTCATCGTCTGGAGAAAGCAATTGAAGTGCATCAAAAGCATTGTACCTAATTGCATCAGATCAGAAAAGATGAGAAACCTTACAAATGCAAAATTCAATTAGATTAAACGGTCAGTCACTCCCCCAATTATCAAATAACAAAATCTAAAACAAACAAAAGACAAAAAAAATATAAAAAGAAAGCTACTAATACCTTCTGGAACAATTAGGACATATATATTCTTGAACAGTATTCTTATTATCCAATTCATCCTTGAGCTTTTTCCGCAAGCG
Source organism: Dalechampia spathulata (assembly GCA_948192965.1). NCBI lineage: Eukaryota > Viridiplantae > Streptophyta > Magnoliopsida > Malpighiales > Euphorbiaceae > Dalechampia > Dalechampia spathulata. The sequence goes on along the minus strand of CANYBF011660496.1, from coordinate 44,991 downwards.
ATGCAGTCTGTACCTAACAACATCATATATCTGGAATTCAAATTTGAATTAGATCTCATACAAAATAGGCAAAAGCCATCTGATATTAGCACAACTGGTAAAGTGGATAAGAAATCCAATTGGAGGTTTGAGCAAAGGAAGAAAACCTGGGCATAATCTAAACAACAATAAGAGTGGGTGTGTAGCTTTATCTTTTCATCCCCCTTTCCAGTCGGTTGACCTTCAGCTGTGGCAGCTATGGCAGCACTAAATACCTTAGCTCCCTTAGCTGTCTGCAAAAGTAAAATGGCAATGGTTATTAAAAGTAAACTGCCTATTAAAGGACTGAACCAATAAACGACATTACATCAAATAATCGAAGCAATTCATGACATATCCAAGACAAAACACTCGATGCAAAAATAAATACCGTGATGATAAGTTGCCTATAGGAGCTTAAAAGCTAGGCTTAAGGCAATTCCTAGTATCAAAATTTTACAGTAAAACCAATTTTAAGCATCTTCCCACAAACAATGCAAAGAAATCACATGTAAATTTGGCCAAGGGAATGAAAACAACCAATCAAAGCAAATGAATTACAAAGAGAAATAAAATGACAAAACTTTGACCTCTTTCCTATGATCTCGTGTAACTAGTTTTTCTTCCTCAAAAAACCGCAGAATCCTACGAAGCTGCTTTAAGTGCAATTTTAAATCCTTTGCCAGATCTTCTTCTCTTACCCATTGTCGTCTGCAATATAATATCATTAATATAAAAGAAAAATTAGAGATCTAAATAATAGAAGCACAGCACAATAAGCTATTCCATCACAAAAATCATTTTCAAAAAAATCAAATACGCACATCAAAACACATAAATGCTATGTCTCATGTATATAGCACATAACCACCTTTTTCATAGTAATTACAGAAATTAGAGAACTTGACCATTAGAATTCAAACAATTTGGACAGGAGTATTACAACTAAGAAGTGATTTAAAATCATCCAGCTGCCTTGCATCTTTACAGAGATTAGCCCCAAACTATTTTAAGTGGTGACAAAGAATAAACGCAACCCACCTCAATTAACTTGGATTAAGGCTTTGTTAAATAGAATTGAGTAGAAAAAATATTTTGCTCTAAAATCTCAGGAACAACAAAACATCAATTAAATGCCAAACCTGGTTAAAGCATCGAGCACCACCACAGCAATCCCTCTATTATCACTCCGTCCTGTTTTGGGCTGATTTTCTCCTTTAGTTATATCATCATAAAAAGCTCGAGCAGCAAGTTTCACTAATCTGGTTAATTTTCCTCAATTGTTACACACGTCACAATAAAAGAAGAAACACATTCACATTTAAAGTGGATATTACCGTTTGAAAGGTTCAATGCTCATGTCGGTACTCACTTTAATGATCTCAGAAGAACAAAGGATAAGAAGCACTGAAAACAACAACTTAGCATTAACCTATGTTTGGGAAGCATAACAAGGAAAATAAGATAGAAAAATAACTTTCATTTTTCCCTTTTCATTTTAGCTTCACATGTTTGGGTAAAGGAAAACAAATGACAATGAAAGAAATAAATTTTTTTCTTCACTTTTATAGATGATGACATCAAGGATGTAAATGTAAAAAAAAAATGATATAAAAGCTTTTTAACATTTAAAAATAAACTTCCCTTTTGATTATATTTACTTTCCTCCCAAAATAGGAGGAGTTACTTTCCTTTTCCAAACTAAGGAAGTTCCCCCCTTATATTTCACCCTCTTATTATTTTTAGATCTCTTGCTATTCCTCACTCCAAGCAAAACAAATTTTAAGCAAGTACATTTTAAAGCATGTGGCTTGAATTCTAAATATAATTCTACACAATTATACATTGTAACATAGTCAGTTGGTTAACCAAATTGAAACCAAAAACCACCAACATTAAAATTAAAGGTCTACACCTAAACCATTAGATCAATTATGGGTGCAAACGAGATAAGCTGCTCATAAGCTACTTGAAATTTGATTCGATAAGAGCTCATTTAATAAATAAGTCGAGTTCAAGCTATAAAAAATTTGATTAATTTAAACTCGTGAACCGACTCAATAAGAAGCTCATGAGCTAAATTATTAATTTATGTAAAAATAATTTAATTGTAGATATATAATTTATGAATTTATAATTATATAAATATATAAAAATATTTTTAATTTAATTATTCATGTAAGATCATAAGTACTCATGAAATACAATATTTTTATTAACAATTTTTTATTTTTTAATAAAAAAGTAAATAATTTTTTTAAATTTATATTTATTAGATTTATTTAAGTTAGTCATATATCAAAAAAACTTAGAAAGCTTAATTCAAGCTTGTTTGATTATAAAGGAATTAAGCTTTAAACAGGTAAAACTCAACTTCAACTGGTTTGCACTCATAGCATCATTTATCCTTTTATTTTGATTTTTTTTACTGATGTCAGTTTGATTTTCGGTTCAGGCAGTATTTCTGGACACATCCAGTAACAATCAACTACCATAATATAATAGATTTGTAATCCCCACTTGAGTATGATCTACAGCAGTAATAAATTAACATAACATGATTCAATGGGTAAACCTAAAATAAAAGGTTGATTCTAAAATATAATTGTTAAACATGATTCAATAGAATAATTAGCATTTAACAAATGATTGCATTCTTGAAGAGATTGAAAAAAAGAAAAACTGAACACCCACACAGATTATTAAGTGGTAACGCATTAAAAAAAATTATAACCAAGCAATGCTTCCAAGATTTTAGCAAAATCAACAAGCAAGATACATACAAGGACTTTCTTCTAAGTCACAGTGCAGATAGAATCCTTTACAAGGATACCGATAGAAGTGATTCCAGAAGCTTTAACAGCCTTAAAAGCATACTCTATACATCCAAGAAAACAATAATAAAAAATGGAGTCAATACACAATAATATCTTCTGCAGTCGCTACATTGACGTTTGGAATCTTAAAACCAAAGATCAAATGTTAAAATTGAGCTAAAAACCTGCAAAAATCTATGTATTAATCAAAGGGATCGTTAAGCTCTAGGTTGGCAATATAAAACCTAAAACCCAAAACTATCAATTGAATGACAAAATACATCGCAATAGACCCGTCAAAAGCAGCTATTGAAATTGGAAATAAATCACTTACATTCCAACTTGAAAAAGCCGATGGATTGGAATCAATCTGCATCATCAAGGGAAGTAACAAGGCAATACAGAGGGCGGAGCTCAGCTCATGGAATGTCGTCCTTTCATATGTTATAAGGAAGGTCACTTTCCACAAATAACTGTATTAACTTGCCTCCCAACATTTTATATCAGGAATTTAATTTCTTAAATAATATTTTTATTATTTAAATTTCAATTAAAATTAATTTTTAGCATATTAAATATGGCAAAAAAAATTATAATAATTTGAGAATATTTGTTTTCATCAAAAAATTATTAATTTGTGATATAATTAAAATATGAATATGTTGTAAATTTATAATCATATTCATATGGTATTCTCATTAATGCATTATTGATATTAGTAAAATGGATTTATATGACAAGTGATTTGCTAATTATAAAAAATTAAAAAATATAATATTTATTTATTTATTATTTTATTTCTATTTTAATCATAAATTAGTATTTATCTTTCAATCAAATTTATCTAGATATAAATTATTTTTATATGAAAATTAAATTATTTTTGATTGAAAAATAGCACTGTAAAATGTCATTGTAAATATTAATATATAAGTAATAATGAAAAATATAGTTTTATAAATAAAAATAAATAAATTACAAATACATACAACTTTATTTTTAGAACAGTTCATTTAAGAATAGAATTGTAGATGAATATTTGTAAGCATTCCACAGATAATATTTGCTATATGTATATCATATTATAAAAAATTATTAATAATAATTTAAAATTATAATTTATATTTTATATTTTATATATGAAATAAAAAATTTATGAAAATTTATTTATTTTAAGTTATTTATTTTTCAATAAAAATTTATTTTCTTAAAATTAATTATTGACATATACAAATTATATAAAATTAAATAATTAAATAATACAAATAATTAATATTTCTATTTTATTTTTAATAGAATTATTAGATTGAAATTAATTATTATAAAATAAAATTATCATTATTAAATAATAAAAATAATTAAAAATATTCATAAAAAATTTAATTATTACTTGTTTTATGGGTTACAATTGATTCATACTAATAGTTTTATAATAGAAAAGTAATTTAGCTGAACCATTTACATCCTAATCTAATTCCAATTTAATTAAAATATCATAAGAATAAATTTAGGCCGTATATAACTTAGATTGTAAATTGTTAGTAACAGTTAAAATAATTAATATTGAATTTATAATTTTTTAATAAAATCATATTTTTTAAAAAATTTGTTATTTATGTGTTGATTTTTACATAAAAAATTGAATAATAAAAATTAATTATATTAAATTAAATTCCTAAATTATAAAAATAATTAATATTTAGATTTAATTTTAAATAAATTTTTTAAAATTAAGATTAGTTAGTATAGATATAAATTAAAATTAACTATTATTATAATTTTAATAAATTACATGGTTATATATTAAAAATAATTAATATTTCTATTTTAATTTATAATTGAATCTTTAGATTGAGATTAATTATTATAAATATAAATTAAAATAATTAAAATAAAAATTAATTTTAATAAATTTAAAGAATAATAAAATCATAATTTTATATCTTAAATTTCTTAAATATATTATTTTGAATTATTTTATATTAAATTTAGAAAATATTTATATGAAATTTAAATTAGCCAAACCAGCTGTTGAATTTGCCAAAATAAGAAACGATTCCTGTTAATCGGGCACATCCAAAATATTTTGCTGTGTTCCGCAGAATGCCGCCTAAATTACACAATCAATCAATCCATGTAGTGGAAATTGACAGCAGTAGCGACGACGACGAGGTTGTCGTCGAAGAAGAAGTCAGCGTAAATGCCGTGGCTGCGTCCAGTACTAAATGTTCATCGTCGAACACGGAACTCCTACCTCATCTGCAAAATCCGACTGCTACTGCAACGCCGATGTCTAATCATCGGACTCTAGAATGCAGAGGTTTCTGGAAAGCTGGCGGTGCTTGTGTTGTGCAACCAACTTCCAAAGCGGCAACTACTCAAGGTCGTTTTGCGTTTTCATTTATTGGTTTAGTTTTAGTTACGAAATTTTACATGTTTCTGATTATTTCTTTATGCGTGCAGGGCAATTGGAGCATGCGAGAGTGCATCCTAAGTTTCTGCATTCAAATGCAACTTCTCATAAATGGGCTTTTGGAGGTATTTATTTATTTAAACATTTATTTGGGTAATTCGACTCAGGGAAAAGTATTTGATGTCAATTTGAACTTGATTAGGTTGCAAAAATGTGTCAAATCAAGTACAGCTAACTTTGATAAGTTATCTCAAGATAAAAAATGTTGCTTTGATTTACAGTAGAAGTAACTTCGATTTCTAACCTGGTGAGAAAAGGTGTTTTTATGATAGAAGCCCATCATGAAAGGTCAATTTTAGCATCTCAAGCAAATAAATAACTGAACATACTTTATTTTATCGGAGTAGTTTCCACTGACAAGGTTTTTTTTTTTTTTACAAAGAAATATATTTGAAATATCATAACGTTCTTTTGCATTTATTTACTTGATTATGGAGGGTAAGGTTTTTAACCCTCCAAGCATTCTTATTTGTTTATATATTGATATTTATGCAAGACGTTAACTGCACAATTAGTTGTAGTTGCTGCACTGGGATTTTTACTTGTATTTATGAATTTATTTCGTATTCTGGCAGCAATTGCTGAGCTACTAGATAATGCTGTTGATGAGGTAATCATTCACCTGAAGTTTCATTTCTGCTTTACGTCAACTGATAATTTATGTTATTGATATCACTTGCCATTTAGATTGGCATTCGTGTTGATTTGATTCTTGAACTTGTTAAACTTAGTTTTCAATGATCTGCACCGCAATATGCATTGCTCAAGTAGAAACTTATTTGCTAGCTGAGTTTGTTACTGATTTTACAAGAGAAGTGCTTAGGGCCATTGAATGAGAAAGTTAGCGATAAATCAATTGTTTGCTGCTGCTTATGAATCTTTTACTAGCAAAGGGCACTGGGACCGCTAGAGGAAACCATCATACCTCATTTGTTTATACATTACTCAAGTTGTCTATGCTTTGCACTAAAAATTATTGTCATAGAATGTAGTTTGCTTGTTGTACCAAAATGTTTATTGATTGTAGATTGTTTTTTGTTCATTGCCTTCTCAAACATTTCTTAGTCTTCTTGGTTCTTGGTTTACGCAAAGTTCAGAGGTGCAAGTCTTAGTTAGGTGTAAGGGTTCTGGAGCCTTGGCATAGAGTGAATGTACATGTCACACTCCAAAGTCCAAGTGGTGCAAGGAAATGAGTAAACTTCATGTCACCAGAACCTGTAATAAACCTTACTATTTGTCTAACTTATAAATTGTAAAATAAAATCTATGAAATCACATGAGCTCATGCTTATAAAAACTTCCAATTTTGTAATACATGTCAGTCAATTGTTCTTCTATTTTCATGTCAGAACTACTAAATCCAAAAAGAAAGATTCCCTTTATAACCACAATTTGAAAGTAAATGCATTTATTTTTCTGTGTCCATTGATGATATTGAAAGCTATCTTTATAGATCAAGATATGCATATTATATATCAGATGAAGACATCTGACAAGATATTCAGATAATATCCTGAATTCATTAGCATTCCTGTTTTTTCAGATTCATAATGGGGCAACGTTTTTGAAGGTTGATAAAATTGATGTCATGAAGGACAATTCTCCTGCATTACTTTTCCAAGGCATGTATCAGTGAACATCATGTGTTCTTATGCACGAACTTCTATTGGTTATGAGAGTTCTACATCTTTGTACACTATTATATATAAGTAGAATACATTCGTAAGTTCAAGGGCTAATAGGCACAACCATGACTTCAAAGGGCAAACTGACAAACTTATGAAAGTTCAGGGGCTGTAGTTGTACTGTGACTTATCATACTTACATGCAAATTTTAATTGTGATAATGGATCTTTCTAAAAACTAATGATAGAATATAATAATTAATACAAATTAATTAAAATATATATAGATGTGTGGGTGTGGGTGTGTGTGAGGCAATAAATTTCTTATGTTTTATACAGATGATGGTGGTGGAATGGATCCTAATGCAATTCGAAAATGCATGAGCTTGGGTTATTCTTCAAAGAAATCAAACAAAACAATTGGACAATGTAAGGATTTAATTCTTTGCTTTTGATTGCATTTCCTCATGTCTTGTCTACTTGTGTGATTCTCTTGCCTTCTTTTTTTCACAATTATTGGTTTATAGTTTACAAGATTACACGTGAAATTTTGCATAAATGTTTGGTATGATCTCTTGCAAGGTCCAAATCATGTTGATATTCAGAATTTTGTGTTGGTATTATCTATAAAGACTCGCATGCAATTAGGCAGTTCAAGACCTTGTTTGTTGTTACCATTCACCATGGGTTATTATAGCTACAAGTTGTTAATAAAATAATGTGTTCGATACAATTTTGCTAGGTGTTGATGTTAAAATTTAAATTGACCAGTGGGAGTGCAATTTTTTTGTATGTATTATCATGTACTTCATTTTAAATTTAATTAATTATATGCCTCTATAATTATTAATAGTATCAATTTTTTTCAACATTTTATGTAATTATTAAGAGAATTATAATCAGTTTAAAATAATTGGTTATCATAGTTAAGTAGAACTCGATTTAGATTTTGGTTTAAAAATTTCTTAATCTCAAAAACTGTACCTCTAAAATCTAATTCTTTCAAACATGTGTTTGCGTGTACCCATTAACGCCATAGAAGCTATGTTTGCTGATAATGCTATGATATCTTTTATAGATAAGATGATGAAAAGTTGGAAATGTAATTCCTTGGAATTTTTACTGTAGTTTGTCAAGTTCATTTAGTCTTCATTAGTGACAATTAACTCCCTGGTTTTGCTTTTCTAAAAGAGCACATATGTTTCCAGATGGGAATGGATTCAAGACTAGTACTATGCGTTTAGGTGCTGATGTTATAGTCTTCAGCCGTGCATCTGGTGCAAGGTAATTTTGTTTTTTAAACTTGGTTTTTGCAATAGGACTCATATTTTCATCTATGGATAATTGTGACTTTATCCCTCATATTTTTGAAAGTCAACTGAAAGGCTCTTCAATTTTGATTTCATTAACAAATTTCTCTTTCTTTAGTTTTAGGTGTGTTAATCATCGTACTCAAAGGAGTAATAGTTAAAAAATAAAGTTTAATTTGATTGTTTAAATTATTTTCAAGTTTCAATTTTGTATTCATATATAGCATGATTGAACTTCAGTAGTTGATTAATTAAATTATAATTATTTTTTAATTAATATAATATTTTTAGTTCATAAAATTGTTTTTATTTTATTAGGGTTTTGTATTTCAAGTTTTTCTTTTAAAATTTTTATTAAGATCTTATTGGAAAATGGTTTTTCAAGTTAAAATAATTTAATTACGTATTTTTTGTTAATATTAAAATAGAAGTATATTGAAAATTAATTACTAAGAATTTAAGATGGAGACCCAAAAATAAGTTATATCAAGTTGAATTTATTTTTTTAACAATTTAATCTCTTGATTAAATTTAGTAACACAATAGCTAACAAAAGGGAGGAAATGCTAACAAAATCAAAATTGAAGGATTTTTTAGTTGAAACTTTTAGAAATACCAGGGTTGATACTTTTTTACCCTTATTTTATAACAATTTGACACAACTTGATTAAGCTGATAATTTACTGTAACGTGATTTTAGCTTTGGCTAAAAAAATATGCAATCAGTTGATAAAACTTTAGTACACTCACTTTTTGGCTCTTTTTTAAAATCATGATCGTATTACTTTGTGTTTTCTTTCCCTTTGTGGTTACGCCTTCACTGCATTTTTGTGAGTGAAGCATAGATGTAATTGTTTGCTGAATTTGCTCAATGTCAAACATTATAATTTATTTTCACTTGTCCATTGTGTATAAATCTTCAGCAGCATTGCATTTGTGGAATCTAAGTTTTGGTTTTCAAGACATTTTTTTCTGTTTGTATTTGTTTTTAGCAAAGCAACTCAGAGTGTTGGGCTTTTATCCTATACCTTATTGATGAAAACAGGGCAGGATGATGTTTTTGTTCCCATGGTAATTCCTAATATTCAGGGCTTTTTATGATTGCATTGGCTCTGATTCTGAGTCTGACAGTTTCAGCCTCTGTGACATTTCAGGTTGATTTTGACATTTCTGGCCATTGGGCAGAGCCGATAATTTATAGCTCACAACATGACTGGTCTTCCAACTTGAATATGATCCTCGAATGGTCTCCTTTCACATCAAAGGACATGCTCATGCAACAGGTTTGTTGACTGTTCCTAATGACCGTTACATTGTGGAATCATTTAGCTCTGAAGTTTTATCAAGGTGGATATTGTCTTTAACACCTAAAATCCATCATTCGAAAATTAAGATTGCTTGAATGTGGGAATGCCAATTGTCGCATTACTGTATTAAGCTAATATTGTGCTTCATATTCATACTTCATCCGCTTTAAAATAATTTCCTAGAGCATTTATTTGCTTCTCCTATTAATTTTGAAGGATATATGAAAATCGAATCTCCTTTTGTTTTCATAAAATACTTAGGAAAAATATCATACTTTATGGAAGTCATAGGAGTTTTTCAAGGAGTTCTTTTGTTAAAAGACATCATAAATTGTTTTCAAGGAAAAGGTCCATGCTCTTGAAAGCTCTTTTGAGGCTTTGACAAGCACATGAAAAGGAGGAGCCAAAAAGATAGCCTTATTGGCACATGCCCCCCAGTTCACCAATTGACATCAATGACTAGTTATTGTTGGCTGTCACTAGTGACCACTGTAGTTGACGTTTCTTTGTGCAGTTCTGTATTTGTATATTTAAAAAGCATCGGTTTGATGCAGATAAGGAAGAATTCAAGAAAACAAGATTCAAAGAATAAAAAGTTTAGACTTTTGGTCAAGGACTTATTATTTTAATTCCCGAGAGTAGTTATGTAATTGCCAGCTTTGCTGGATTCTAGTATTTCCGAATTGGTATTTGTTTTTGGTGGTGTTATTCTTGATTTTAGTTCATCCATACCTAGCTTTTTTTGTATTAGATTCTTGTGTTTTTAGGTTTAATAAAATTTCCAGCAAATTTTGCTTTAGAATTGTGTTGGATTCAATCCTTTTTTTAGGTGTCACTCCTGAAACTTTAGGTCTGACTCTCGGAAGAATATTCTATGTTTTCCTTCTTATTTTCTCCCCAAGCAGATCCGGAGTTCCTGATTTTAGATCCCTATTCCGCTGTTCTCTCAGAAACTACACATATGATACTTAACTGTAAATCACTCACCTAGATTAGATATGATGGACTTGTGGAGGCATTGCATTTATCTAAACCAATTAATTGATGATCTCACCTTTCACCAAAATGATCTAAGCCATTTTAGTAAGTTAATTCATCAATCTTTTATTGCCTTTTATATTATTTACTTGTAATCTCTTTGGGATTTTACATTCCATCATTATATATGAAATTGAATTGATTAAAAGTGTAATTGAGTTTTACTTCAATTGTGTCACATTAAACAGTCATCAATGTTGTTAATATAGTACCATATGCATGCTTAAGCCTCATTGCGTAGTTTAGATGGTACTCTGTTCTACCTTTAGGATTTCTTTATGTGCCTTTTTTCTCACAATTTTGTTTGTGTTCTCAGTTTGAGGATATTGGGCCACATGGAACAAAAATAATAATATACAATTTATGGCTCAATGATGAAGGCATATATGAATTAAGTTTTGATGATGATGATGAGGTATGTTGGTTCAATGGTTTGTTAACAACGATTTGTCCTTCAATATGCTCATGTATCTTTTTTCAAATGATCTAGTTCCTAGATATTGCTTGTTAAAGCGGCTGCTGCGCCTTAAAATGCAGTCAGCCTTCATTAAGTTGAACATGTTGCCATTTTACTTTTTGAGCAATTGCAATATTTGGTCAATTTTGCCACTCTACCACCACCAACACGGTTAACTTTCTCACCACCAACCCTCACTAAAATAATGAGCATCATCACCAACCATCACAAGATGGATCTCATGACTTGATGGTTGCAAATGAATCATTTGATTTTATCCTATTTAGTCACAAACAAGACAAGGATTAACTATCTTCCATCACAAACATGACATAAAGAAGTCCATAGACTAAGACTATTTGGTTCATTTGATTTATTTTCCAAAGTAATACATCAATTCAATCATTGCATCCCATTCAAGAGAAGTTGGTCGCAAAAAATTGCATCTAGGGAGGATTACTGAGGATGGCCACAATGTTAATTATTCCTTTCTGATAACATTTTACTTATTCATTTTCGAGGCCTGTTAAAAATGGGACAAAACATTGCAAATCCACTTAAACTTATTGGATTGTTTTAGTTCCTTTGTTGAAATGAATTGCAATAATTAATGTTTCGCATGCCCATTTTAATTGGACAACATTCCTATTATTTGGTGATACTTTGAGAATAGCTTTCCAGTAAAGTGAAAGAAAAGAATCATGGTAGGTTGATGGCATAAAAGGCTTATGCCAACACTTTTACTGTACTATATTTTTCTGTTATCTCATTCCAACATTCAGCTTACCAATCACTCTGTCTCTCTCTCTTTTTCTTTATTATGTTTTGGTGATGAATGTGCTATCCAGCTAATGTAGATCTAACAAGCATTTCTTAATTCTTTTGATATTTGATGCAGGATATACGACTGAGGGATGAAGCTAATCATGGAGGCCAAGTGCAGCTAAACAAAAAAATCATTGAACGCCAATCTCATATCTCTTACCGAATTCGCTATTCGTTAAGGGTCAGCTTTCAAATATGTTGACTTTTCATTAGTCTTTGATTCTTCAATTTTTTTAAAAAAATTTTTGATGCTCGTAAACTGTTCTTTTTTTCCCTTCAGGCTTATGCTTCAATATTGTACCTAAGAAAATTCACCAACTTCAGTATAATATTGAGGGGTAAGCCCATACAACAATATATTATTGCAGATAATTTAATGCACTCGAAAAGAGCAATATACAAGCCTCATCTAGGAGTAACCTCAAAAGAGGTAAGATGCATGATCAAAAGCATGGGAAAAATTTTATTCGTATATTGATGATTCTATCTATTATCTTTGCAATAATCATTTTGTTTAGATTTGTATATGTATGTAGCGTCTGTGACAGCTAGAGTGATGATGAAAGCTCTAGTGCACATCCTATAATGCTGATTGCTATGATTTATGGTGTGCATTTGTTCATTCAATTTCATGGCCTTATCTCTACTTAGTTTTACTCTTAATTGTCAAGGTCCCACAGTGGCCAGGTAAATATATGAGATGAATAACTTATTCTATCATCTCTTGTTTCCATGAGATGTTTATAGGTGAAGTAGCATAGTTTATTTTTTTTTAGGATTGTATCAGGATCAGACCTCGTTTTGATGTTGGGTTGGTCATTGAGGGACTGCCACATCTGTCTAGTTGCACATGTTCGATCTTCATATGTATGGTCTTGTGTGTGTGGGATTTACTGGGTAAATAGGCTAAGTGGCTCTTGTAGTAATATTAGCAATCATCCTTCCATGGTTTTAAAAGTTTATGTTCAGTTTATGAAGAGGGGAGTTATCTATGGCTTTGCTAACAAGTCCCTTCATGCTAATACATGTGCATTGGGTGATCCTTACTGAAAGTTTGAAAATGAATACTTTTTAATTGCTTTTTGTAACTTTGGAGAGATTGCAAATTGTTTCACTCGCTGGGTACCTTTTGTCAGACATTATCGAAGCACTGATGTTAATAAATAAATGTGAACGTAATGGCCTACCTGAAGCTATCATATAGAGCATATTCCTAATGTACCTTCAGTGACAAACCATTTTCTTGCTTGAACAGCCGAGTAACAAGCCAATGTTAAATGGAAATCCCTGATTGAATTTGAGTTTAATTTTATGACTTATTTAACTAATCAGCATGAAATGTCAAAACTTGACACATAACTTTTTTCCATTTGCCTTTCTAGTACAGTCCTACATTCTATCGAAACTGCTGGTACCTTACCATGATAAGAAATTGGTATCCTGTTGTCTAGTCTCTTAGCATTTCTTATAATTCCTTGACACTTTATGTTTCTCTTCATTTTTCTTTGAAGTTCTATACATGCTAACAAATTTTTAAAAAAATCAAATTATTGGCTTCATCTTGGAATCAAAATTTTCTACAGTCTTGCTGGTTGTCAGGATGAATCATTTTCCCTTTTCATTTCATTTGTTTTGTGTGTATGTTTATTGAGGAAAAACGAAGGTAAGCAAATTGCAGAGGACAAGGGATATTTCCAAATAGAAACAATAACATGGAAGCTAGGTGAAAAGTAACAGTCTCCAGTCTAGTTGGCCAACACTTAGATCCTAGCTCACCCCTCACAACAAAAGCATCTGCCTGCATTGATGCCAAAACACCTGGTCCTGCAACAATTTGAATTTCATACACACAGCAATGTGGTGCTCAAACATTTCTTTATGAATAAGAATTGGTTTGAAGGACTGAAAGTGCGACTTTTGTTTATGAATTATCTTTGGTTTGATTGTCTGATAGTGTAATATCTATATGAATGTTGACCATTTCAGTTTATTTATCTATTGACTTTTTTTTGTGGAGGGTAAAATATTTGACTGTGACAGATGGCCTTTGTTGGATATAGGTTGCTGTAGAAACAACAATTGGTTTCATCAAGGAGGCACCTGATCTTGAAGCTAGTGGAGTCAATGTATACCATAAAAATCGCCTGATCAGGGTAAAATTCGAAGACACCCTTTCCATTTCTTTCATACTCCTTTATTATGTCCTTACACATGCATGAGTTAGACTACTTTTCTTGCCACTAATTAATCGTTCGACTGTTTACAATTTTACAGCCCTTCTGGAAAGTCACCAGTGAAGGTTCATCTAAAGGAAGATATGTTGTTGGTACTCTACTTTGCTCTACTTTTATATAGGATATTTCCTTGAAGTTCTAGTGATTATAATGATGTATTACAGGAGTTCTTGAAGCTAATTTTATAGAACCAGCACATGATAAGCAGGATTTTGAGAGGTCGTCACTGTTCATCCGGCTGGAAGCTAAACTGAAACAAATGGTGATGGATTACTGGTTTGTATCTATTTAACATGCTTGCAGATGTTGCAAAATGAGCATAAGTTTGCACAGACACACATGCTGATATTTTACTTCTATTTCATGTTTTATCAGTCAACTTCTCTCGAGTTGCTTAGATGTTACTGTACTGGTAGTACCTTTTTGCTTTACATTCGTCATTCTTGTTAAGCTTGTAATTAGTATTGCTACCATGCATTCCTTTGTTTCTTTCCAATTTGGCTAAACCTTCATCTTGTTGGTCATTTAAAAATTTTCTTTTTTTCCTCAATACCATCAGTTCCTCAGCTGAATGCATTAATGTACACCATATGTCATTACATTGTCCATTTGCTATTGTAAGCATGCATGGTGATAGCTCTTGTTTGGGCATCACAAGCACAAGCTTTTGTCGGGTCTGTTTCTGGTCAACTGGTTGACTGGACCTTATGATGAGATAAGGGAGTTTAAATTTTGAAATGAATTAAGAACTTAGTGTTTTTTCAGTTGATTTTGTGTGAAAGCCATTTGAGTTGTGTAATTTATATTTATACAACCATCAACCTAATGATCTTCCGGGTTATATTAATGAATTGATTTCTTTTGAACTGTATCATTATGATGCATTCCCAGCAATTAGAATCTAAAACTATTTCTCTTTTTGTTAGGAATACTCACTGCCATCTAGTTGGGCATCAGCCTCCTTGGGCTAGGGCAAATGCACCGAGTAAACCTGCTCCTAAATCACAGAGACAATTGCCTACTAGTCATCATGACATTGGTTACTCACT
Organism: Dalechampia spathulata; assembly: GCA_948192965.1. Classification (NCBI taxonomy): domain Eukaryota; kingdom Viridiplantae; phylum Streptophyta; class Magnoliopsida; order Malpighiales; family Euphorbiaceae; genus Dalechampia; species Dalechampia spathulata. Next base: position 29,839 of record CANYBF011660496.1, on the reverse strand, counting down.
TAATGCTGGAGACGAAATGCATCCAGATCAATCTGTTAAGGATCCATATGTTAATTTACCACTTCATGGAGTTGCAGGTTCTCCAGCTGTAAGTGATATAAGTGACTATCCTTTTTCATTATTTATAAATGCCAAATTGATACAATTGTTCAACGTGAGTCATGAAAACAGGAAATCTAATATCATGAGTCTAATTAAAATTCTCAAAGTTCTTGCCTGCTTGGGCACACTTCTAATCTAGATGTAGGGATCTTTGACATCAACCTTAACATCTTGCTCAATTATTAGTGTCAACTACTCCTGCTTGCCCTTGATGTTTTAGCTTCCTTGTAATATAACGTATATTAGAGAGGGATAAGGAGAGAGTAATAGATACCTTAAATTTTTCTGCCCTTTTCTCTTGTGGGAAAGGTTTAACAGGGATGGCACTTCCTGTTAAAATATGTTAGTAGACAATTAATTAGATCAGGACAATGAAATTGATGTAACATTTTTCACATTAGACTATATGATGTAGAGGACTGCAGCAAGGGAAAATCATAAGGTGAAGAGTAAATTCAAGAAGTTTAGTGCATGTTTGATAAATTAAAATGGAACATATTCAAGTGCAGTGGAACTAAAATTCAATGATACAGTGTAGGCAAAAAGAGATTTGGTACATAATATTCTACCGAAAGCTTTTCATGTTTGATTACGCGTATTGTATTCAGGTCCAAATTGTTTAATTGGAATACTCGATGCATCCACTTCAACTTTACCCTTAACTGCAATCAAGTGGTACACCCCAAGAATGACATCTGTAGAAGCATGCTGCATCAGTAATTCATAAGCAATATAATACATCTATTAGTTAGGGCAGCTAAGTGAAAATTGTAACTGTCAAGTAGAGTGACCATTAAGTTCAATCGGTTGTAACGAACTCATCAGTGTAATTTGTTACTACAATTTCCTATTCTTCTATGGTTCTCCTATTTTAGTTTTTTCTTTGTCTCTCTCCCTAACCATCTTCTTGTATTTTTTTACATAGTTTTCTTTTTTCTGTTGCTATTATGTTCTTGATTAATCTTGCTTAAATATTGAGCTCTTAGTGATTACGAAGAATACCTAATGACAACATCCAGGGGCTGGCTGTATTGAACCTTTTCTTTTTCCACGCATCTCGATTAAGGGATGGAGAATTAGAAAGTGAATTTCTGTTATTGCAGTAGCAGATTCAAGAAATCATTTTGATAGCCTATACATTTCAAGAAATTAAAACGTGACAGCTGTTTGTGTTTACTTTAATCTTTTTATGCGGCTTGAGAAATGAATAAACCTGAATTGAACTTGACCGAATAGTAGGACTCTTAACTGAGCTTAATAACTCCATTCTCTTTTCCCTGATCAAAATAACATCTGATCTAGTGAAGTGCTTTTCTATGAAGACTTGGATCATTGTTGTTCCAAGAGAGCTTTCTTGATCTCCAAACAAACTGATTTATTTTATTTTTTGACCTTTAATTCTCCTCTTTGGTTGCCCTGGTGAGATGAAACCAATCAGATGCTAAAGGTGCTATGTAAATAGGAAGTTAACATGCTACTTCTTCTCATCAATTATAGGAATGAGTTAATTACCAAGCTAGCTAAATGCTAAACCTGCAGAAATGAAATTAAAAACTAGAATAAAGAAAACTAGTTTTAGACTTGAGTAGAGGCCACATTTTTGTCATATATCATGGACAGAAAGTGCCTGTTACTTTATGGATTGGCATTCATACTTCCGATTTATCTGCACATAAAGTCTACTAATTACAGTTTATTTTTGAATGCCTGATTTTGTAGGGTTATCATGATGAAGTCATGGTTGATCACATTTGTGAAGAGAACATACAGCTTTTCATGAGGTACATTTTTTTTATTTTAAGCGGAATATCTAGAGTTTCATTTATGGCCGTACCAATTTATTCTCTTGATTTCCCAATTTAATTCTTTCAGCTAACTGCTCTTTTTATGGAAGTTTGATCTCATGTGACTTCTATTTGCCTCTCCTCTACAGGTGCGAGGGACACAGGCAAAAGCAGACAGAATTAAAACAGACGGTAGGTGCAATGTGCATCAACCGGATGCTTGTGTTCATGATTTCAAAGCTGAAACACGTGATCTTTTCCAAGTCTTGAGTGAAATAATAACATTAGCTAATAATAATATCTCTGTTGGTATCAGATAACAGAGCTAGAGAAAGAGTTGGAACAGGCCAAGAGGAAGTCTGCACAACTTTCTGCTCACTTAGAGACCAAAAGAAAGCACAAGAGTATAACAGAACAAACTGGAAAAGTTTCATGATAGTACTTTTCAAGCTGTCAGCTGGTCCATAACAATGTCAAACTAATCATTAACTTTAAAGGTTAGTTAGCTTTCTCCTTATGTGCTTAGCATTTCTCGTTATAGAGCTCTACTATTATCCGAAAAATCAACCCAACCCCAAATGCTAATTGAAAACGAAAGAAACCAAATTTGCAATTTGGTTGGCCTTTAATAGTTAGGTGTATATGATGGTAGCTTGTTTTGTAAAGCTCAACTTTCTGCTGATAAATTGGATAATTTTAACAACATATTATAAATTTTAGCTTTTCCTTTTTTGGAAAAAGAATCATATCACATGCATTTTAAAGCTTGCAGGGGAATTGTAAAACCCATGTAGCTGCCGGGTTCTTTCCGAATGTTCATTTCATGTTCTTATGCAACTTGAGAAAATGGTTTTATTGATCTTGATTTTAGAAAATTTTCATTGTAAGATGCATTTAGATTTGGATTTTAGATCATAAACTCATCCAAATCTAATATAATTAAATCTAATCATCAGTATAAATGATTCATATACTTAGATATTATAAAAATAACCTTTTGTAGTTTTTATTTTCTTTTAATGAATATTTTTAAAAATCTATTATTTTTATATTTTTTAATATTTCCCAGTAATTATTGATAACCATTTTATTCATTCTTGATTTGTTCTTTTATTTAGTTTAATATACTAAAGTATAATGTTTTTTGGTGTTGTGATAATTCATTGGAGTGCATATATGAATTACCATATGATTAAAAATATAAAATTATCATATATTTATTATTACATTTCTCTATTATAATTATATTATATTATTTTACTTATAAATAATTAATATAGTTATTATGATTTAATATGAAGTTAAATATCATGATAAGATAGGGATAAAAATAAAATTTTAATTGATATTTATATAATTTAAAATAACATGTTGAATATATTATAATTCATTTATAATTTTTATCTATACATAATAATATAATGATAATTACATTATATAATTAATTTTTATGTAATATTTTTTATATTTTAGATTAAATAATAAATTCAAATATTATGACTAAACACTCTAATTTTAAATCAATACATGAACAATTAATTTGAACAAATAATATCTAGCAATTAAATATCTATAAAATAATTAATAAATATTAATTATTGAAAATCTTCACATCAAAATGTGTTGTGATGAAAAATAGTCTTATAAGCATAAATACATGCAATTTTGGATAGATTTTAATTATAAATAAATAATTCAATATACAGTTTTTAGATTTTTCTTTATCCAAACAATTGAAATCTCAACTTTCTTTAATAAAAGTTCCTACAAAATAATATTTTAACTCAAATAATGTGTAATGAATAGGGTTATAAATATGATCAAAATAATTAATTTCTATCGATAATTTATATATAAATTTAACATGATTATAATATATATAATGTAATATGATGTTTGAAAAGATTAATAATATATATATATATATATATATATATATATATATATATATATATATGACACAGACCAGAATATTGGACAGCAGAAGTGGCCCACCATTTATGGAGTGCATTTTTAATTAATTGAAGTAAATGCTGCCATGGGATTATTTGATAAGGTCAGTGAAGGTTCAGACAACATTATTCTTATTGTATTTTGAAATGCCTGCCACTATCCCACAACCCTATGCCCTCATTTTTGGCCATAAATTCTCTTTTTTTTTTCTTTTTGAGATTAGAGTATAAATATTTTTTAAAAATAATGAAATAATGTTATTTTTAATGAAAATAAATAGTTAATTATTGATTTATTTTTGAATTTATACATAATTAAAACAAATATAATGAAAAGTGATTTGAAAAATTCCATGATGATGAAGTTGTACAAGTTTCTTTTGCATAATTTAAGATATTATAAGCTGAGCTTATAAGTTAAAAAAATTAATGTAGGTGGAATGATTTTATCATCTTATAATTTATAAACAAGTACTTATAAGCTTATTTGATCATATTATTTCTATTTAGTTATGAAATTTTATTATTTATTCTTATTTTTAATCATTATAATAATAAATTTATTTTAATAAAATATTAAAAAATAAAAAAAATATTCATTGAATTTGAATAAACTTTTCATATAAATTAAATATGTTTCAATAATTTTATGAAAAAATAAATTAATATTTGAATATAATAACTATATATCCTTTGTATTCATTTTAATAATATATTTACTTATAAATTAATTTTTACCAAACACTTCACATATTTTTTAGTTATTTATAAATTTTATTAATCAAATACTTATTTTTATAAAATTTTTAATATTTAGAAGCTAATTTTTGTTAACTAACTAAATGATAGAGAGTTTTATGAAATTTACAATTATAATCCTCAATAAGCCAAGAGTTTCAACATACACAAATGTATAATATGCACTTTTTGTTCAATCCAAAAAGAAGTCTATATAAAAAGCATTTAATTTTTGAATGCTTGAGATGAAGTAAAAGTATCACAATAATATAGATAATGAAAATAATTCATTTTTGAATATTCGAATCCCTATAATCGAATTATCATAAAAATATTTATGTAAAGATGAACAAATAATTAAAACTTATTTTTATTTGAATTTGATTTACGTACACAATAATAAATCTCTATGCACTTATCAGGTATGGTTTGAATCAGTAATATATTTAAGAAAATTCAATGCCTTCATCCACTATATTAATTAATTATTAATATATAAATCTGTGAAAAAGAAATATTTTAAAGATAAAATTTAAATCAAACTCATCAAAATGATATACCATCAAAAAATAATAATAATCTAAATAATAATAATAATAATAATAATAATAATAATAATGTTAGTTTTTTTAATGAATAAGAAAAAAAATACAATCCGGTACTTAGATTTCTTATGTTGGTTTTCTTATGAATGTGGCAAAAAATATATATTTTTGAAAAATATCATATTTTTTAAACAAAATTATAAAAATAATAGATTTTAGAAAATATTTATAAAAATTATGATTTTAAGGGTATATCAAGTTCTAAGAAAACAATTTTATATAAAGTTTAATATAATAAAAGTATTTTTAAAAAATAGACTTATTTCTTTTTAAAAAAAAAAAACAATCAGTACCTAGTACAAAATAAAACTGATATTCTAGCTCAAAAGCTGCTCACCCACTTCACAAACTTATCCTAATTGATTTTTTATTCTTACTTTTATTTTTTATTTTTATTGTTATTTTTTGCATCAATTTTTTTAGAATTTAAATCCAAAATTTTAAAATTAAAATACAATCAGATATATCATTTAAGCTTAATTCATCGATAATTCTTTTTATTTTTAATAATTATATGTCATAAAAGTAAAAATAAAAATCGATATTTTTAAGATTGAATGATGAAAACGTTGTCAGTATGATTATTAGTGAAGATGAAGATACAACTCAAAGAGTTGAAGCATCTCAATCCATTTGGAATTTGACAGACAAGAAACAAAGTAACTACTACAGCAGCTGACTTGATATATGCCCAAATGAACCCACAATCTGCTGACTCATTGAAGAGACAATTCATAAACCATCTCACTTAGCTTTTTCCTTTTATATATACACACACATACATATATATATATATATATATGCTCCACATTTAATATATATCGTGAGCATGATAATTGATATATCAAAAATATATAATTTATGATCGTCTCCTATCAGAAAACAGTCAGTCCTCTTGATGTTCTAATATTTATATCGAATATAATTGACTGTCTTGCGACGTTTTAAACCCAATTTACGAACCCTTATATATATATATATATATATATATATATATATATATATATATATATATATATATAATGTTAATTATGAAATGAACCCACTTGTCAGGAGCATGCTGCTGGAAGAGGGTATTTAGATTAACAAGAACTTGCAGTTATCAAGGCCCTTTTGTTCTTTAGTGAAAGGTCAATGATATTATTATTTATAGCTATTTTCTGTGTCGTTCTTCACAGGCAGAATAGGGTTTGTCTCTCTATCTTTAATTACTGCCAATTAATTTAAATAAATTAAAATCAGATTAATTAAATTAAATTAAATATTTAATTAATTGTTTCACACTAATTGCACTGCCTTTTTGAGGACCACTTCAATTATTCCCACAAACCCACTTAATGCAATTTAAGCTTCTTTGTATTTGAATGTTGGCCTCACTCTATATATTAGGCTTCTACACCACACACACCCAATTTTTTACTCTTTATCATTATATTCTCCATCCAATTCTCGAGTTTGATTTTGTTCTTATTATAAATTGCAATGTAATATACCGTTCGCATGCATTAATAATAACAATAAAAGAAGTTTTTACTTTTTTTATCATTATATTAAATATATATATATATATATATATATATATATATATGAATCGTTCAGTATTCTAACAAACTTGATTTATACAAGAGATATACAGTGCCCTAATGCAATAACAAACCCTAGAATCCTGTTGCCTTATGATATAGTACGTAATCATTGCTGTATATGTTCCCTCATTCTCTTTCTCCCTCTAAACAATGTTCTCACACTCTCTTTCTCTCTCTCTCTCTCTCTTTTTTTTTTTTTTTTGCCTTTTTAGCATATACTTCCAAGCAAGAAACAGCCATGACCCAATGAAAGGATGTAGGGTTTTTCCTTTTCTTTCTTTCTTTTTTGGTGGGAAATAATGGGCAATAATGGCTGGTTGTGTAAGCCATAGCTTCAACATATGGCAATGGGCAGAGAAATATAGTTGCTGAAGAAGCAACGATTTTTGGGAGCTGTGAAAGATGTTTTACAATCACTTACCCTAAACAAAAACAAAAACAAAAAAAAAAGAGATGAATCAAGACGGACAATCGATCCTTGAGTTGCATCGTTATAAAATAATTTTAAAAAAAATGATAAATTATTATAGATTCATAAATATAAAATTTTTAATATATTTCCTATGAAATTTTAGCATTTGTAAAAATTTTATACTCAAAATACACAGATTAAACTAACAATAATTATTATTATATTCATAAAAATTTAGACTTAAAATATAAATATATATATATATGTATATATATAGGTTAAACTAACCGAGAAACATTATTATACTTGTAAAAATGGAGACTCGAAGTATACGAGTTAAACTAACAACAACCCATATCGTAAATTTTCTCGATTTCATTTTAATTGTTGATTTTAGAAAACCACTATTATTCATTTATTATTGCTATTCTTTGATAAAATTTTCTTTGGAATACAAGAAAAGCAAGGGAAAGGCACGACGATAGAGAGGGAGAGAATGTGGGAATGATGCTAGAAATTGCTTTTAGTTGTTGTTAGTGTAGAAATGACAATGTGTGTGGGAGTGTTGCTCAAGAAAGCATAAGAATCCGAGAATCCTCCCAAGTTTTCCTCACTATTATCTCGATTCGATTCGATGAGAACTCATTCTCGTTATCAAATATTTTTTATTTGATATTTGATTTTGATCATTAAAGTTATTATAAGAATGAATCTATTGGACCGATGAACCATTATAACATATTATTTTAGATTTAGAAATGTTATAGTTTCCGTTAATACGAAAACAAATATTTACATTTACATTTGAATTCATTTGATTGTATTTGAAATTGAAACTACAGTAGTTTCATGTATAATTGTATCGTTATTCTACGGATTTCTAATACGAGAAACAGATGAAACTTTAAATTTAAAACTTAGAACTAGAAATCGTTAATGAAGAAACAACATGAACTCCTTACTGCCAATCAAGCCATTGTGTCAAACAAAGCCTAAAACCATACAATTCTTGTATTTGAGATGAACAAGAAATGATTGTGGATTTCAAAGATAATATCTTTTTCAATTTACTTGGGAGTGTAAGATGTAAATAGAACCACAGCGCTAAACTGCATGCTTGTAAGTGTTCTTCATTGGAATAAATCAGGTGCAATAGTTCAATAGTATTCCTGCAAGATCATGTCAATTTTAGCATGATTTCATGTTCTTCATAAGCAGAGAGAACGAGATCCTCACAACAGTTGGATTTCAAATATTCCCATATTCTACCTTCTGAATTTCTTCAACTTCTGGGTTTATACGAGTTTTTTTCGAATGAGTCCTTAAATTCAAATAAAAATCACATGATTATGATGGGTTATAGTCTATATTAACACATTGCATTTCATGATAAGACATACAGAAATTTTGATGCATATTCGAAGTCAAATTTCATCGAAACGGATGAAGTAACATCAACCCTATAATTAATTATATTGCAAAGAATTGTAATAAGGTTGTTGACAAGAATCAAATTCTCTCATGTATCATGTGGCGGACCAAGCCATATGTTTGTTTATTTTAATGGGGACAGATGATGGCCTTTTACTAAATTAAACATAATTTAAAAGGAATGCTTGTTTTATAAAGATCTCAAAGTGTGACCAGAATAGAAGGAAAATAAATAAAATTACTAATTAATTAAGAAATTGCTTAAAAGAAGTCGGCCTAATCATGTGCTTTAAGACACAATTATTGCGTCCTAATCCCATCAAAACAATCATATACAAACTTCTAAACCATCATAGTACAAGTCTCATTGCAATCAAAACTACAACTTTATTAGTTAAATTCGGTATAAACACACAAACTTTTATAAATTAATTACATCGTAAATTTACAACTACTTTTTTTTACAATCGATAGCATGTTCTCATCATTTAACGTCGAAATTTAATTTCGTAACATCGTAAATATTTTTGAAGTAAAATTTACTCATTATTAGATACTATTTGAATAGGGGAAACACTCATTCTTACTATTCATGATAATAGATTTCTCGTTGAAACATTTCCCAATTTCATTACTATTTATTTATGATTTCCATATGAATGTTTCCGGCAATATAATAACATTACCCACTAAACAAGCAATCCATTGTTTGTGAGACAAACAAAAAAACCCAACAAGAATCCTCCATTAATGCTTACTTTAGACACCATTGAACATTAAAACACACACAAACTTTTTCCATCAAAGTTGAAGAAAGATGATAGCTTTGAAGCTTATGTAAAGTAGAAAGTGTTCATTTATTGTTATATTATGTAATGCTGAAAGCCAACTAACTTTCAAATACCAAAGGGATGGCCAACATTTTTGGGGAACTTGTCTCTTTTATGGTATACATTGTCTAAAATAGACTCATCTTATTGACTAAAAGAACATACATAAATAAAGCATATATTTTCAAGTTTACTCAGCAGTTCAAACCCATGCTTGCCTGCAAATAATGTTTGACTGATTGCTTATAAAAGTTACACCAACTCTTTACTATACATATATGTATGTATGGATGGATGTAGACATATATCATAAAACCAATATGCACTTCTTCACATGCATTAACATGTTATTACTAATTAAATTAACTCAGAAAAGAAAATCCTACTACTTGTGGAAATATTTTAGGAGTTTATAGAGGCAAAAACAAAAATAACACAGCATGTTGTTGTATATGTTTTGTTTTAAAATTAACATAAATTCATCGTTTAAAGTTAAAATTTAGTCGAGTCGAGTGTAAAACAGAAAAGTGGTAATAAAAGAAAAGGGTAGTGGTTAAAATATGATGTTAGAATAAAACAATTGCAATGTGACAAAACCAACATTTATTAGCAAAGATACAGAAGGGATATAGCTAGCTAGTCTTCTTAGGTGTCGGCATTATTGAAAGCAGACTGTTTTATGTCCAAACATAACAGCAAAAGAAAGAAAGCAAGATGAAGAAGAGAAGAAGAAGCAGCAGCAGCAGCAGCAGCAGCAAAGACTTTAATTTTCTGCTCATCGGGAAGAGAGAAATATTGTAGGTAGAGATGCTGTTTAGTAGTATTACTATATAAAAAAAACAGAATAAAAAAGAAGAAAAAAGGAGATGATGGAAGAGACAACTTCTTTTCCCAGTCAGATGGTTTGTAGATTAAGGAAAGCTTCACAATCTTTCAGTTTCTTCCATAAAATCCAAATCTTCACTCATTAAGAAACAGTCTTATATAATATAATATATATATATATATATACACACATACATATATATATTAGCAGTAACCTAACTTTCCTTCTATGATCATAGTAATTACAATACTATCATATTTTCATATATTTAGCGAAAATGACCCGTATTATACTTATAGTTATTGATTTGTAATTCTAAGTTAAACATCGGATCTATTTAAGAATTTTTTCGTTATCTATCATGTAAGAACATTCTAGTTATTGAACATTCTTCTTAATTTTTTAAAAGCTAAGTTCATAATATATGATATAAATTATATAATTATTGAGATATGTATTATTAATAAGTATATTGATTATAGTATACAGTTGGTATTAATTATGAGTTTGACTAACAGTACTATAGGAAAAGGCTTAGGTTAAAAGTGTAATGAATGATTCAAACTCCAAGATAGTGAAGAAAAGAGTTGCTCCATTTTTCTTCTATTTCTTTTTTCCACCTTTTGAAATTCAATGCTATCTTTCAAGTCTCACGCATGGCTGGACACCGCCCCATACCGCGTTAATATATGTATATATATATATATAGAATGCATTGTCCAACCATACAAGAAACCATTTGAAACCGGCAAGCTTACGGGTAAACAGGGAAAGAAAGGCAGGCAGCTTGCAAGTCTAAAGTTACATTAACTAATGCAAAGGCAAAGGCAAATCCAAATCAAACCAGACAAAAGTAATCACATGTATTCATATACCATAGTATTAATTAATTGATGTGGATCAAATTGACATCAAAGAAAGAAAATCACATACTACAGATTCTGTTTATCCATTTTGAGTACTGAAATAACGTTTAAAGAAAGGACTTTTTCGACGTAAGTTACTCTATAATTATTATGACTATTGAACTATAAGCTACATGCTGACTATATTTGATACTTTTACTGTAACCAGACATGAGTTTGTTTAGATTTCAATGAAGGAAAGAACAAGAAAACCCAAGAAATAAAGATTGAAACTTGAGCATTTCAAGCTTTGAACAAGGAAGTTTTCCCCTTTTTTTCCTTTTTCTTTTTGATTTTTTCTGTTGTTTTCTCTCTTTCAAGAACAAGTACTTTGGATTGGAAATGTGCTAAAGGTACTTGTTTGTCTAACTGCATTTATCATGATCATATTATAACCAAATACTTAACAGGAAAAAACAAAAAAAAAGACGGTGAAAATCGTCTAAATCATATGTTATTGAAGTGACAGAAGGAAGACAAAATGAAGAAAAATGTGAGTGGTGAAGGGGAAATTGGTGGGTTTTTTTTAATTTGTTTTTTTTCTAAATTTTGTGATTTTTTTTTTATTTTCATGATCTTGGGTTTGGAAAGAATTGCGTACCAGCCATGAAAGTATTGAGTGGAGTTGGGTATAGAGATGAAGGATCTAAAAGTGCAGCTGCTGCACTAGATGAAGGTGACGTTACTCCACCACCACAAATGGAGGCTGATGCGGTGGCTGTTCCAGCTGTGATTAAGTTAAGCTGTTGAGGTCCTCCACCACCACTAGCACCACCGCCGGAGGATGTTTCAGTAGCGGCTGCCATGTAAGAGCTTTCAGGGCCATGATCGTAAAGAATTCCTTTAAAAACATGGCCACCAATGTTCACGGCTGTCTGGTATGCGTATTGATCATCATTTTCATCAATGCTACTCACTCTTACACAGCGAAAAACAGCAGGAGAGCTCACTTCTGACGGGAAATTTCCCAGTTCTAACCCTAAAAATAAAAGAAGAAAAATACCCAGCAAAATAACATAGGATTAGCTTATATTCATGAAGATTTAGATTAAACAATCATGCACAGAAGAAGAGAGAAGAAATGGGATTTTGTTAAATTATTTTATGTAGTACTACACAGATATCAACGAAAAAGAAAAAAAAAAACATAGACACTAGCACGCAAGGAATGGAGGAGAACAGTTTCTTCTCTGTCAATCCACTCGTCAGGAATACTAGAAAACAGTATTAGTAGAAGGGGGGGAAAAAGGACAAAGAAAAGAGAAAAGAGAAAGTTTCCATGGCGGAAATACACGCAATAGATATGGTGAAATGATATGGGCTAGCCTCTCTCTCTTTCTCTCTTTCTTTCATTCTCTTTCTTTGTTATCTTTTCTATAGATACTCTGTTGATGGGTGTCTCTAAATTCTTGTAAAAGAGTCCATCACTGATTGAAACTGGCAGTTTGGTGGCGTCACGCTTGATGATGATGATGATGATGATAATGCTATATGGCAGAGACAAAGAAGAGAAAACAAACAAGAAAAAAGTGTAAAAAAACCTGATGAATTGGCGGGTAGGAGAGAAGAAGAAGAAGTGGGATTTTCTCGAAGTCTTTTGGGATTCTCCCCACGAAGTGATTGCGGTTGATTTTGCTGTAAAACAGCTAATTGTTGCTGCTGTTGTTGTTTTTCTCGGCGTTTAGCAGCAGGAACCCAAGTACTTCTAACATGGGTTTGGCATTCAAATCCTCGACTTTTACAACATGTTCTACACCGCATGTGAATACAATCTTTCTTAGCTTGGTTCCCACAATCTTGACAGCTCACTCCTCCTCCTCCACCGCTGCTTGACGACCTCATCATCATAAAAGCTGATCTAGACGATGGTTCATCAGATATGTTGATTGAATTTCTACTTGGTCCTACTCCTAATCCAACAGCTGAAGAGAAAAGATCTTGCTGCTGTAACAGATTTCGTTGTTGAAGAAATTCTTGATGATGATGATGATGATGAGAAGGAGGAGGAGGAGGTTGCTGCCATAGTTCAAAACCCTTATTGTAACCTATATCTTCATTTCTGTACCAAAACCAGCTTTCTTGCGGAATTTCAGTCGGTGGGTTGTTGTTTTTGTTACTGCTATTATGCTCGTCTTCTTGATTACTTGCTCTTCCTCCTCCTCCACTTAATGAAAAAATACCAGCCATTTTCCCAAACCTAACTCAGTATTGTTCAACTCTAACACCATTTCCATATCAAGCTCCTGCTTCCGGCGAACCCCAATTGGGCTTTTCCCTTACAATCAAAACCCAAGTAGATTCATATCATCAACTGGGTATCATCCTCTTTCCAACTCAAAAAAAAAAAAAACATAAGTATTATCAAGTAAGTGACAGTGTTTAGTTTAGTTTAGATTGTGTGCAAGTAACATTTAATTCTTCTACAAACCAAGAACCACAGCTGGGTGCCTGCTGGCTCTTAGCGAGTGGTGGAAGCGGCGGCGGTGGCGGCGGCGGCGGCGGTCGAGTTTCTCTGCAACGCCGCCATAGACAGTGTCTCTCTGGCCCCCTTTCTTTTTTTTCTGTTTTTTTCGGGTTTCCTTCCTTCCCTTCCTTCTTCTTGCTTACCTTGAATTAAATTCTCTCCTCTCTTGTTTCTTTCTGATCTTTTAGCAGTGCTTTTGGGTTCTGCCTGACCAATGAGAATGGCCTCCGCCTCTCCTCTCTCTCTTAACCATGTAACCAGAAAACGACTTTTAAATTTGGAATTAATTGCAATTTAATATAATTATTAATTATTTCCCCATTTTTTACCATTTTATTCATTAATTATATTTTCGTATTTCACTAAACTACAGTTTTAAACTATTTTTCCATTTTCAATAAATTTAAAATAATACATACATAAATTATTCTTAAAATAATTATCAAATTTTACTATTTAATAAATAAATTATTCATTTCAATTGCCTTTTTCTTATTTTCTACTAAAATATAATTTTAAAATATTTGATAATAATTCTATAAAATATAATTTTAAACTTTATTAGAATCATTTTAAATTCAATAATTTTATGTTATTATTTTAAATGAACATTTAAATTTAAAATATATATATATTTTTAGAAAATAATAATTTAAAAAAGAAATAGTGTAACTATATTTTACTTATTTAAGAACTAATTACTAATCTCACTGAAGTAGGATAAATTTATCATGCAAATCCTTTTTATAAATCTCAATAATTAAATTGAAATATGAAACTCATTTAATTAAATATTAAAAATGAATAATTTAAATGTAATTATTAAATAAATTTATAAATTTTAATTTTAATAATTAAAATTTATTTAATATAAAATACAATATAATTAATACAATTAATTATAAGCTTAACTTAACTGTGGACAATGATAATTAATTAATCCCTTACTTTCTCTTTCTTGATAACGATTGATTGATTGATCTAATGCTATCTAATGGTTTCTCTCCTAGCCACGTGTCTTTCACCATCTTGCTTTCCTTTTTCCTTCTTTCTAGCGGAAAACCCGCTTGCTTTATTTTTTTTCCTTCATCCATTCGATTTCCTTTTATTAATCTTATTAATAATTAATGTTAATTATTTATTTTCTTAATAGATTCTCATTATATATTATGAATATTTAAATTTTGGTATTAATAAAATTAAATAAAATATTTACTAAAAACTATAATATATGACAAAAAAATGTAAGATTTTGCGTGAATAATTAAACCCAAATATATAATTTAATATTATGCAACTCTAAATATATATATATATATATATATATATATATATGATGGTTATTATAGAAAGATAGTATATGAAAAGAATTAATTATATTATAAGGATGATTCGATGGAAGGAAATATAAAAATTAATTAAAAAAAAAAGGGAAGAAAGAAAAGGGAAAAGGGGATAGAAGGTAGGCATGTGTGTATGCATAGGAATGAAGAAGGTCAAAAAAGTAATTATGAAGGGTGCCATGCAAATTATAAAAAATCGATGATATCTTATAGTATAAGATATTTGTCGCACCAATTTAGTTAATAGAGGCAGATAGATTTTGGCAGTGAAAAAGAGGCATATTTTGTCGAAATCTTCAATCATATATTATAATATTATTAAAATACTTCTGTCCAAGTATTCCTTGTGCTAATGCAGGGAGACACTCCGCCACCCTCCTCCCCCTCCTTTTTTCATTTCTTTATACTCCATTCTTCATCTATCTATCTATATATATATATATATATATACACACACACGCACACACACACACGCTCTCTCTTCCATCTTATCTTTATGTCTCTCCCTCCATTTTACATGCCTCCTAATATAATATATTTAGCATTGCATATCACATGCATCCATCTCATATTTTTTATATAAAATTATTTATATAATATAACATAACTTGAAATTATCGTATTAATATGACATGATGATAAAAATAATTCAAATTTATTTTTTAAAATATTGTAACTAAGATTTTATATAATTATATTGATCGAGACAGAAATTTTAAAGATTATATTAAGTAATAAATTTTAATCATATTGTATCTTCATGTAAATTAATGTTGACATAATTTCCTAGCATTGACATTATTGCTATAAATAACACAAGTCTAATAGTTATTTTATATTTTCTATCGTATATTCATAATTTTCTAATCAATCTTAGCCATAAGGTGATTGCTCAAACTCCAATTTCAACAATATATAATTAAATCATATTTTACACCATTTATCTAAATTTCGGATTAATTCTTTTAAATTTTATTTTCATGAGCATGTTTTTCAAATGACATATTTCACATATTAATTATAATATTATATAAATCAATAGATATATTATCTAGTATTCATTATTTACTACTCGAATTACAACAATATTCTATTTCATTTACTCTTTTTCCTCTCTTGATAGTAATGTAAATTTAACAAAGTATTTTTGTCATTCATGTTATTTTCCATTATATTTTCATTTAAAAATTAATTAAAATGTATTTTGAGAAATTAATATGAAATAAAAACAATAAAATAAGAAATAAATGAAATTTTTAAAAAATAATTAAATCAGAAAATTTTGTCTAACATTAATGAAAAAATATTTAGGTGGAGGCTAGAAATTTGATTCAAAAAGTACATTTTTCAGATATCAAATTAAGAATTAAAAGTTATTTATTGATTTTATCATGATAGATAACTACAAATGTATAATTACAAACATCATTATATATTATCCAGTAATTTTATATAATATAATAAATAAATTTTTTTATGTAGATTTGATTCATATTAATAATATAAACTCTAATGATTTCTCATATCGTATAATAGCAATATTTATTACAAGATCTATCATGATTTCATTGCATTTCAATAATGAATTTCTATGAATTAAAGGTAAAAAAATTTTATAATTCATCTTTTATGGAGCATTTAAATTCATTAAAGCCAATCCATAGTTCTTTTACTAATTTGATTCATATATTAAAAATATAGTTTTTGTATTTCTTTCATAATAAATACCATAACAATAATGATTCAATCACATTAAAGTATTTACTTGAACGACTGTATAGTTCATAAATTTCATCAAAAAAAATAATAATAAATGCATAATTTAACAAAAAATCGACTATAAAATTAATTTGATGATAAATATGAGAAATCGAAGCAGGGTTGATCATGAAATGAGGAAGCAACAAACTATTATAGTTAGAAACAAAGGATTATGAATGGGATATGAAGTTAAG
This sequence comes from Dalechampia spathulata, assembly GCA_948192965.1. Classification (NCBI taxonomy): domain Eukaryota; kingdom Viridiplantae; phylum Streptophyta; class Magnoliopsida; order Malpighiales; family Euphorbiaceae; genus Dalechampia; species Dalechampia spathulata. The sequence goes on along the minus strand of CANYBF011660496.1, from coordinate 12,906 downwards.
ATCCAAAGGAAGAAATAAATGGAAGTTTGACTTGGAGGAGGCATCAGAGAATGAAGTGTAGAAGTAGAAGTACATTGGATTGTGGTATAAACAGCAAACATAACACACAATAGTGAGCATTTAATACACCCCGCCGGCCTGCAGTATTCTTGTGTTTAGCCCTATTAATTAGGGGTAACCCCAAAGGAATTATGACCCCAAAAATCAACTCAATTGATTCTTTCACTTTGCTAATTCAATTTATTTTTTTTTATCACAAATTGTTTTATTTTTATTTAATTATCATCCAATCTAATTTCAATTTATTTATTTTTAGTCATTGAATTTTTGATTTGATTCGAATTTTTAAAATTTTTAAAATTGAAATTTTTTGCATATATTTTCTTTTTGATTACGTATAATTTCATGTAATAGTGAGATAACTTTAAAAACTCATTTAATTTTCATACAAAAATTATTAATTTAAAAAATTAAATTTAATCGATTTAATTTTATTTTCAGTGTTGATTCTCAGTGCATTCTATTTAATTGTTGTTTCATTTTTCACTCTAAAAAATAAAAAATGATGATGTGTTTTTATATTTTAAATAATTATGTGATCAAATACAATCAATAGGTATAATTTGGAAAAATAAAAAAATTTATTAATTTTCTCAATTATTATGTAATATTAAACGATATTACTTTTTAAAATAGAGAGAGAGCATTAAAGCATTTTTAAGAAAATATTTAATGAGCAAATTATATGAATTGTTAAAATTAAAAGCAGTTAAGGAAGAAAATAATTTTAACTTAAATACATAATTATTTTAAGATATTTTTTTAAAAAATAGACACTTTAAATAAGGATATTTATTTAGTTGTTTTTTATTAATAGTATACTGTATTTTTTTAAAAATGAATAATATATTATATTTTAAAAATTCATTTTCAGTATTTATATATAATGTCATTATTCAGCTTATTATAAAAGCTTTTATTGATATCAAAAGTGTTAGATATATGATTTATAAATAAGATTAACATTTATATATTATAAAAACAACTAATTTACGGATCAATTTTTTTTATTTTATTAGATATGAAATTCATGTTTTAATATTAGAGTTTTTTAATGATCGACAAAATATATGATCGGTTAATTTAACGTTCCCACATAATAAGATTGTGAAAGGGAGACCCGCACGGATGTAGCTCACTTGGTACTCGGGTGGCAGAATTGATACCAAAGATTCAAGGCTCTTTGTGGGCACTAAGACCACGATCTCCCATCTATAAGATCGTTGGGTACCCGTGATTTACCTCATTCACAATTCTGTCGGGTCAATATGTGAACACCCATGGTGCGACTATCACCTTTTGGTACCAAAGATTGTGAAAGAGAGAGATTTAGATTATTTATTATGGTACTAAAAATTAGCAAGTTGAAGCTTTTTCTTCAAAAATGTGCCAATTCGCATCTAATTTTATGTTAAGTTTCTTCATCAAATGGAAAAGCATTTGCCTTTTATTGAATTCTCAATACATAAAGCAAGAACAATCATTAGTGAAGGATTATATTTACTTACATTTCGAGCCTATTTTGATTAACGATTTATAATTACGAATCATGATGCTTCGTAATTGTTTAATAGCTAGTATTTGATAGTAAATAATATATTTGATAAAATTTTATTAGTTGTATTTATCAAAACATAAGATGGCATGTAAAGATTTATATTTATTTTAATATTATTTATTTTTTTCATTGTTCAATTTTGAAAAAATTATAAATAATATTCAAATAAATCACTTTAATTAATTATTAATAATCAAGTAATGAATTCAATATAGATAAAATGCAAACAACAATTTAATATTTTTTACAAATTTTAGATACAATTATAATTACTTAACTTTAATTTAAATATATTTTTATTTTTTTATGAATCATGAAAATAATTGATTCTCTTAATTTTAATTTAAAATGATTATATTTAAGAAATATTTTACAAATAGAAAATAGGAAAATCTTATTTAATTAAAATTATTTTTTTATAATTGATTGTTGGTCTCAAATTGGAAGGGAACTAACTAATGTATATGGCTTTGTTTGGGGCAATGGGATATCATTTTTTTTTAGAAATAATGATTAATCTGAGCCTATCTAACATTATATTATAATGTTATTGAAGTTAATAAGATATCATTGTACACTTTAAATCAAAAAATTTAATAAATTAAATTAATTTGGTTCAATTTTTTGATTTAATTTTAATTTTGAAAATAGAAAAAATTAACAAAATTTAACTAAAAATCAATTCATTCAATTTGATTCCTAAATATAATTTAAAAAAAAAATCGATTCTCGAACCGAATCGAATCTGAGGATGATGGTGGGCAATGTGTCGTCTTCACATAAACAAAGGCTATGTAAAATTAGAGGGACCCAGGAATGACGTGGCAAGCACCCTCTTAGTCAAATGGAATTTCAAAGTTTCATTGTCATATTCGTCTCCTTCCTTTGAATGCTTTCCCTTTCCTTTGATTTGATCCCTTTTGTGGAGTCACCGCTCGTGATGTGTTGCTTCCCAGAAAACTTGTTCAACGACTTCAATTCTTTGATGTGAAATTATAAGTTATTTACTTGCATCATAATCATGTTAATTTTAATCTAACCTTTTGTTTATATTAATTAATATATTTTGTATAGTAATTTTATGAATAATATAATTTTCATGTTTAATTAAAATTTATATGAATTAGAATATGAAATTATGATTAATCCAAATATTTATACTAGTTACAAAAATGAATAATAACAAATTTGTATCATTACATTATGTTTTAAGATGATATCGAGAATGTTAACTTTATTTTAAAAATTTAATTAATTATTTAATTAATCAAATTAATCAAACAATTTCATGTGATTAATCAATAAAATTTCTATTAAATTTTTAATTCAATTGATTAATTAATTTAATAAAAATTTAATTATTTGATTGATTAATTGATTCATCATTATTAGGAATGTAATTTTTGATACAATTTATCAATTTGAGAAAAATATGATATGAAAAATGGATTTTGATTATTAATTATTAGAGTTGTATTGAATTCATATCACTCGTGAATTGATATGATAAAAATGAAGTTACATAATAGGTTAATCAATTAAATTGATATATAAGTTAGATGGTATAATTTAATATTTGACTTGTTAAATTTTTTAAAAATTATATCATTTTAATTTTATTATTCATATTAATAAAATCATTTTATGTCAAACATTTTAGATTAATCTATGTAATATATAAGTTAATTATATTAAATAAATCATATTAGTTATACATATTAAATTTAAATCAAAATCGAGTTGAAAGTTAAATTTATAACATAATTAATATTTTAAAATATATATAGATGGAGTTAGGTCCATAATCATTATTTCCCTTTAAAGTTTGTTAGGGTAAGGAAAGTAGAAATGAAGAGGTGGAGAAATGGTTAATCCCACAATAATTGAATAGAAGTAGAATAATAATGAAAATAAATAAGAAAATAAAAGGGGAAGGAGTCATAAATGGAATGATTCCATTGTAGTTGATGGGGTAGGACCTTGAGTTGGGATGTAACCAAGCAATTAACTAGAAAATTGGGGAAAAGGGCAAAAAGAAAGAAAGTGGACCACAACATTAACTAGCATGTGGGTTAATAGTAACATTAAAACAAATAAATTTTGTGATGGTACATAAAAGTCAAAAATTTAAGCCAAATACCCTATCAATATTTGATAGGATAGTTCAATATATATATATATATATATATATATATATATATATATATATATATAGATGGACCATCAGCTCTCCAATATTTAAGCATTCTTCTATACTTTTAAAACTTCAGGCAAAATAATTCTTTAATTTTATCAATTTTTCAAATGTGCATTTGGTAATTGAGAAAATTAAAAAAAATGTTAAAAATGGGAAATTTTATAAAATAATGAATTTTAAAAAATATTCATAAAAATAATTCTCTCCAAAGATTAGATTGAAATTTTTTTTATTTTAAATTTAATATAGATTTACTATAAAAAAAACATTATTTTTGTATGAAATATTATTATTTTTATAAAATCTTTAAAATCATATGATATTATTGTAAACTACAAAATAAAAAATCAATTCATGGTTAATTCTTTAGCTTTATATTTACAAATTTGTTAAATAGAGTTTTTTGCTCTTCCAATGAAATAATAGTATTTTAAATATAATTAAATATATTTATATGAAAAGTAGATAAAATTTGTGATAATTAAATATATGAAAGATATATAGATAATTTAAAGAATAGTAAATTTTATTGTATTCCTCTTAATTTGTTGTTTATGAAAAGAAAATGTATCATCCATATTCGATTCATATATTTTTATCAATATTATATAATAATTAATGAATAAATTATATAATCAAATACGAGATATAAATGACTATATTTTTAAAATATTTATATTTTATAATAAATAAAGATCGCAATCGAATCGATAGTAAATAATGAGAAAAATCAAATATATATAAAGAATGAAAGGTAAGGTTACATATAGACATATTATAAATATACTATAATTAGTTCGTAGAATTAAGAATATAGTACATATAAGATTTAGAATTTTAAAGAATAATAAATTATGTTGAAATTTAATTACAAATTCATAAGTTAATGAAAATTTATTTAATAATCAATTATCAATCTTATAAAAATTAAAATTTATTTCAACTAATAATTTTACGGTATGATAATATGAATTATATCAAAAAAAATTTAAAGATTAGATTTTGAACCGCTGTTACGATAAATATAAATATAAATGTAGAGTTATATAAAATAGTAAAACAATTATTACAAAAATGGAGTAAACAAAGATTTTAATTGTTTATTTTGATTAGTGGTGTGATTATGAGTTAATTAATTTGTTTTAAAAAAAGTCAAATTATTGGGGGGTATTTAAAAGAAAAATAAAAAAAAAATTCAAAAGTTAGCTTTTATATTGTCACTTCATTTAATCTTTTTTTTCTTGATAGAGTAAACTAAAATGTCTCATTCATTTTTCTTTGAGAGGTTGGTGGGATTTTATACTTAACTTTTCTGTGGTCTAACTAAAACCATATGAAAGAGAATTTCATTTATTTATATAGTCTTCAAAGTCAAATAAATTAAAAAAAAAAAAGCATATCACTGATTTTTAAAAGAAAATAACTTGACTTGATTTGATCTATTTTTTTATTATTTTAGTTTTTTTTTTTAAAGTTTCGACTTTTTAGAATTTAATTAAATCAAAAATTTTGACTTCGAATTATAATATATTTTAATGCGATTCGATGAAGGAATTCTAATTGATCGATAGAATTTTTTAATCATTTTGATTTGCATTAATAACGAGAATTCAAAATATTATATATTAATCCATTAAACAAATTTTAAAAAACTTAAAATCTAGAATTTGAATTTTTATATGGAATCAAATATTAAATTTTTTTAAAATCACAAAAACAAACCCAAAAAATTATAATAAACCAAAGTGCCAAAATTTACAAATTTGCCACATTTTAGTTAGAGTTAAATGGAAGTTAATCAACTAAAGTTAGAATGTCCTTTTCTGCTTTTTAATCTTACAGCTGTCTTAATTTCATAATCAACTTATCATCAATCTATCTTCCTTTTTCTTTTTTTTTTTTGCATATATATATATATATATATTATTAATTCTAAATAAATGTTTTTTTAAAATATAATTTTTGAAAAATTTTTAAAATCAAATAATTAGTTTAAATAATTAAAAACATACTTTTCTAACCTTCAATAGATAGATAATTTTGAAAATGAAATTTTGCAGGAATCAACTGTTATGAAGGGGGAAAAGAAATACTCGAATATCTTCAAATCATTTCGATAACGAGTAATAATATGTTTTGAATTTTTTGAGCATGAGGTTAAATTGAGTTTATTCATGTTAATATTTCAAATTTAACAAATATTTATATATAAAAAATATATTAAAGATATAAATTATTTTTAAAATTTTATATAATAATATAAAGAATGATTTTTATTGATAAATACATTTTGAGAATTTACTAATGATTTACCATTATATGAGAAGAGGTGTCAAATAAAAATATTTATATTAATTTTGATAATTATTATGTATATGTTCAAAAAATGTTAATCACTTCGAATATATATTATATGAAAAAAGATACCGACAAAATTAATCAAATTTACTCTTATAAATCAACGTAATTAAGCATATATTAGGTGTAATCTTTTGATAATTTATATGATAAAATTTTATAATTCTTCTTTTTATTTTGTATTATATTAACTAACTTAATATATATATATAGATAGATAGATAAGATCGACTAACTTGGAGTATTGCACTATAAAAAAAGAGTTTATCAAGTTAGTTAGTTTGAGATTAAATTAATGAGAAGGCAAAAGTCATAATTTAGTTTGAGAATTTTTCATAAAATGGGAAATTTATGGATTGAAAGCAAAATCATAGTTGGTAAATGTAATTTTTGGAGGAAAAGGGAAAGCATAATGGGAAACTACTTAAAGAAAAACCCTAGCCATTAACTTCTAAGGCACCATCCTCACACCTGTCCTTTCCTCTTCCTTTTGCAGTTCTTTATTTTTTTTATGCTAATTAATATGTTTTTAATTAGAAATATATTATTTAATAATTTAGATTTTGATAAATTAAATTATTATTTTTTATTATAAACTCTAATATCATGTTTGATAAATTATTTAACTTAAAAACCTAAATTATATATAAAGAGTATTACGTTACTGTTCTCAAAGTCATTATCTAACCCCAATGAGATTTTTTAGTAATAATGTCAAAATTTAAACATATTCAATAAATTATATTATAATAAAGTCTACCATCAATTTAAACATATTCAATAAATTATATTAAAATAAATATTTATTTATTTACTAATAAAAATATTATAATATAATTATATTAAAAAATATAATAATAAATAGATAAACATTTACATATATTCGATAATATATATTATTAATTAAAAATACATTGCATCAAAGTTTTTATAATTATTTAAACAATATAATAAAATACTATACTTATAGTTGTGGCAAAATTGTAATTATCATTCTTGTAAATGTTTGTATTGATCAGACCTTATAAAGATGGTATCATCTTTTTTATTTGTTCCCTTCAATAATTGTTGTTAAAAAAACACACTGTTCTTCTTGGTTTTGCCCATTATATATTATAAAGTCATGAAAAAAGGCACAGTTTTATTGTTAGATGGAAATTACATTATTAGAAAAAAAGTAAAATTCCATTGACGATTGCGTCAAGCAATGCATTCACATATATCCATATATTATATTACCATTAATTCTATTTAAATCCTAATTAATAATCTTTTATGTAATATCATAATTAAAATATCCATGAATAGTTATATATATATATATATATATTGATATGGAAAATGGGGAAAACACCTGACAGGATGATCTTAGGTGCAGCAATTTATTGAGCAGTGGAATGTTATAATTATTTTCCTGGTCTCAATGTTTAACACTTTCATGTTTCAAAAGGAGAATTTCAGAGATCGACACTCACAGCTTCTGCAGACCAAACTTCTTCTTCATTATTATTATCATAAAATATATTATTTATATTAATTAATATTATAAATTTTTATATTTAATTATAAAACTAATTATCAAGAATATGAAAAATTCTATTTGAAATGGGTGAAATTACCCTTATTTTATAAATTTATTTATTTACTCACAATGAAAAATTAGAAATTAGTTTTTAGAAAGCAACAAAAAAAACAAAAAAAAGGAGAAAGGGAAAAACGAAGAGCAGACAAGCCGTGAGTTAGTCTCTGTTCTCGAGCGGTGTGTCATGACGAGTTGACTCATCCATCTGCTTCCACTTTTTTCGAGAAATTCTTGAATTAACATCTCCCTTTCATTTCATTTATTTATTTTGATTTTTTTAATCTTAAAATAAGATTCATTTTAAATATTTAATATTATAAATCAAACAATTTAAAAACAGTAATAAATTAATCCGACGTGTATTTATCTATATATATGTATACACTTGAAAGAAATTCTAAGATATAAATATATTTATATCTTGTCAGCAACAAGTTAAAATATATGTAAATAACAAATATTTATTAGATATTTTAATAAATTATTATGAATATTAAATAAGTATAAATAACACATAATATATTATGTTTGAACACTAACCACAAGCAAACAACAAACAATAATAGCAAAAATCATAATGATTAAATAGTAAATTCTAATATAAAATAGATATGAATTTATAAATATTAATTTATTCTTGAATCTTGCTGAAGTAATTTAAATTTCAATTATCGATATAATAATGAAATGAAATGAATAAATTCAAAATTTTCTAATATAAGTTTGAATACGAATATTACCTAATGAGTGAAAACTCTGTGCATGGCCAATACTATACTAGCATGATGGCCATTGTTATTGCCCGTGATGTGCCAATGGTGATACCCACATGCTGCTCCATGTTCCTCGCAAGGAAATAGCCTAAGAATCAAACTTTTACCCTACATGGAGAAGCCTCATTTTGGTAAGCTTTTTTCCTTTTTCTTTTTTGCTGCTTTTTCTTTATAAATTTATATTACATACTCATTCAATATTTAGAAAAATTCTTTTATAATCCAATTTCATGTAAAATGATAAATACATTAATAATATAATACTAATTATACATCAATTAATATAAAATTGATATATTAATACATCTATATAATTTTATGTGATAAATTCAAAACATATAAAAAATTTTCCAAATATTTAAAATAAATTTTATTTGAAATAATTATGAGTGAATCCTTATGCTAGTTTCTAGAATGAATTCAAATTTATAGCATGACCATTATGTTTGGTTTCCAAAAGGTGATTCCCTCATCCCCCGACCCGATAGGATTGTGAATGAGGTAAATTACGATACTCAGCGGCCTCCTAGATGGAGATCTATGGTCTTGGTGCCCATAAGGGGCCCACCCAGAGGGTGTAACTCCCACACTGTGACTGTCAAGACTCGAACCGTGGACTTCTTGGTTTCCAACACCCACCCGAGTACCAACTGGGCTATACCCGTCCGGGTGCACAACCATTATGCTAGTTCGTTGTATTTCCGGGACTAGTCTATAATAAATGTGGCCCTAAAATATTAAAGGAAAAAAGAATGAGAGAATATACAACTGAGAGATCAATGAAAACTCTTGCAAGATTCCCTCACTTTCTAGAGTTCGCATCTTTTAGATTCCAAGCTTTACTTTATGTAGGTTCGATTTCTCCTTATCATTTGATTTTTATTCGATGATGATTCCTAATTATTAAGTTTATACGGGTAATATTTTAAACTTGAATCGAGTATTTTTACTTCAAAGAAGCTTTCAAAACTTATAAAATGTTTATTTTTAAAACATCATAAAAAATTATGTCATAGTTACGATGTAAATACTAACGAACTTTAGTTATAAAATGTTGTAATAATTATAAGAGATGTGATAATTTAAATTCGTACTAAAATAAATGATGAATTTATATAATTTTGAAATTAAAAATTTCCAAGCGTTTATTTATCATTTGGACCACTTCTAGGTTAGAAATTCTCATTTCTAGGTGCATGAAGAAGCCTACGCAGAATTATTAAAATGGTGATGCAAAAATAATTTTGTATGTAATTTCTCTTTATTGTTTTAATTGAATTTCACCAACTAATTACATCTTTAAATTTCTCAACAATCCCCTCTTAATTATTTTTTTTTGTTATGTGTGCAATATTTTTATATCATTTTATAGATTTTTAAACGTTATCAAATCTTTTAAAATGAATTGATATAAGGATTTAATAATTTAAATTTTTAGATGAATGATTTATTGATATGATATCAAATTTTTTATGATCAAAAATCTAAAATTTAATCTTTAAAAATTTAAATTATTAAATAATGAACTTCAATATAACATAAGGTATATGTGAGTTTGTGATAGATATTTATGTACAAAGATATATTACAGATATATTAAACCATTTTTGTTCTTTTTGAACAAATATATTAAATCATTCTTAAACCTCGTACAACTTAAAATTTTTGAATTGAATGAGTTTTTGATATAACTTCATCTATAATTTGATTAATCTATTTCTATCACAAGATGCTTAATATATACTTCTTCTGTTTCATTTTAAATATCACTTCGATGAAAAATATTTGATTCATAATATATATTATTCAATAAATTTATGTAACTATACAGGGAAGAATAAAAAATTAATCGAAGCAAGGGGTTGAAATTAAAATTAACTTCTATATATATATATGATACTTATTAGTCATAATATAAAAATTTATATAGATAATAAAATAATCGAAACAATGAGTTAAAAATTAATTGAAGTAAGGAGGACTATTTAGTTATTTTATTTAATTCATAAAAATTACATCTATATTTTTAAAATTTATCAAAATTTATCAGGGAAGCCATCCATGCAACAATATAATTTTTAAAAATTATTTTCAATTTTATCATTTCTTAATTTTAGTATATCATCGATTATTCATATAATTTTTAAAATTTTAAATAATATAATTTCTTTTTTCATAATTTTAAAAATTTTAAATAATATAATTTATTTTTTCATATAAAACTTTTTTAAAGTTGAAAGAACGTGTATAAAATAAAAGATAATAATTTTAAAAATTATTGAATTTTAAATAATAAATTTAATTTTTATATTAATTTTTAAAATGATACTTAGAAATAAAATGAAGTAATTACACGAGAAAGAAAAGGGAATTCAAGAAAGTTAAAGTATGAATTGAATTCCTCAAAGAAAGTCGTCTCAAAGCAATAAATGGTCGAGAAAATGAGGAAGCAGCTCATAGCAACACCAGAAGCCATTCGACATGGAAGACATTCGGTTGCCTGCTTCAACCCAAGTTTCCCTCCATTATCATTTGCATCATTCATTTCTCTCTATTTTCTTTCCAACTCGATAATTTTGTTCACATATTTAAAATTTTTGAAACGACTAATTAAAATAATACAAACTCGTTACTAGTTTTATTAATTTGTTATTTATTTAACTCGTTCATATTCGATCAAATATAATTCTTAATAGAAAAAATTGTCTATGATCGATATTTAAAATGATTGTACTAATAAACAATTTAAATATCAAAAAATTTATATAAAAATAGGAATTATTATGATACATAATACAAAATTAAAACCTATAATTAATATAATAGAAATTTTTTATTTTCTCTATTAATATTTAATATATTATTGATTTAACTTATGTAACATCGACGAGATAAAATTTATTATTTTTTTGTTAAGCATTTAAATCGATGATATACTCGAAATTTAAAATAAAAGAAGTTTTGGTATATAAGACTGTTCTTAATCTTTGATTAATTTTTGTATAAAATTGGATTATATTTTGATTGAATTCACGATGGTTTTATTTAAAAAAAATAATAATAAACTTATTTAAATAAGAATAAACTTGTACGTCCAATGTCAACCTCTAGAGTACTTTAATTCAACTACTTCCACCCGAGAAGGAGAAGGAGAAGGAGGGGAAAAATTAATCATTCTCCAGAAGAAATAAACAGAATTTTAAATTATATATTTTTGAAATATATATATTTATTAATCAACTGTTGCATTAAAGATTTATAAATAAAGATAAATAAGATATAAAATATAAAAAAAATATAATTTTATAAGTATTAATAATAAAATATCATCTTAAAAGTCATATTTCAAATTTTATGAAAATAATATATTTAAATTTTATAAAAAAAATATAGTTTATAAAGTAATATACTCTCAAAATTTTTTACCATATTAATGGAAAAGATCATTTAGAGTTATTAATTATTATATTTAATATGAAAAAATAGATTTTATTTTTATTTTTGGATTATGTTGTTTGTTTGATTTGATAAGGGAACCAAAGTTGGCATGCCTTAAAATTTTGGTCCACCATCACACGTTAAAATCTTGAAAATTTTGTTATGTGGGGGCCCTTTATGATTTAGGGTTTGGTTACATTCTCTACTTGTTTTTGTTTTTTACTTTAATAGTTCTTCGAATTAATTTCTTTAACGAGAAATTCTTCATTTTTATTCATGAGAATATGATATATTTGATTTTACATAAATTTCATATTTTTATTTAAAATTTGATATAATTTACAAATTCTGTAAAGTTTAAAAATATTTTGGATATAAATGAAACCTGAGAAAATAAAACTTTTTAAAGATTTATTAGAGATTAATTCAATAATATTAAATTCTAAACATTGTATTTGACAATAATAATTAACATAACACTGAAGATAATCTGATTTATATCATTTATTAAATATGAATTTGATTTCGATATTAATTTTTTTTATTTATATTTAAATTCATTTTCATGGAACATCTTTTGCATTAAGTGGATCCATAAATGATGAATGGACCCTGTCTTACAGAGATTTTCAATGTTGCTCTATTAATTAAGGGCATGAAGTCTCTTCAATGTTATTATTTTTTTATGAAAACTTTATTGCAAAATATGTGATTTTGATGTTTAATTTATTCTTTTATTATGTTAAAATATTTTTATTATTTTATTCTATTATTACATCATCATTATTATAATAAATTATTTCATTAACTGTTGATGATTTATTATCATCGATAAATATATAATTAATATAATATATAGCGTTAACATATATAATATATATATTAAATAATAAATAGTTATCATCATCTTAAAAAGTTAGTATATATATATATATTATAT
>CANYBF011660347.1:0-12286 GCA_948192965.1 Dalechampia spathulata | reverse complement strand
GTACAAAGGAATTCATAAAGAGTTTATGAAATGAGATTCTTATTGTATGCAAATGTTCAATATCTAAATTATCCTTGATTAATGTATTAATAAGAATGGATATTATTAATGCAGTTAAGATCAGCACATGTTATACTTCCTTATGGGATGATTCTCATTCATCATGATAAGAGTTGTCTAAAGTGAACATATGGATGGGCAGTTTGGGATTGACTCATTAGAGGCCTTCGTAGTGAGATTTCATATGGATGATTAATCTATATCTGTGAAATATATCTCACTCATATTACTAGTGCAAGTATCCTTAAGACTTGAGATAATAAGGTTATCTTAATTATGGATCACTATGTTTTATTCCTCTTTATGAGGCATTCATAGCTTGTAGGTTAGATATGGTGTGAAGTAGTTGAAAGTATTTGTTTATCAATAAAGGATTTACCACCCCAGATTAAATATAGGGGTTTTATCTCGTTGATTCATGTAATATTCTTTATTCAGGAATCTCTGGCCAAAGTAGAATGCCTATTATTCATGATCTAACACACTTGATTATTGAATGTTTAATTATTGAACATGTAATGGATCAATTATTTAATGTGTTAACTTGATGATGGAGCATTTTGAATGAATTATGATTTGATTTGGATGTGATTTTGTGGAATTGATGTTCGTATGTGCATAAGAAATCTATTTATAGAAGATTTAGCTTTTTTAATATAATTGCTTATGTTTTTCTATTGTTTCATGTATTTAATGTTTTAGATACATTAAAGGTTTTGAAAATGAAATTTTATTAATTTTGGATATTAATAAGTATTTTATTTGAATTAAAACTTTTCAATGGAGTAATTTGAGCATGGTAAGGAGTCTTACCAGTTCTCTACTTTTTGACTTCTATTTTGAATTCTAAGTGATATGTTAATATTTAAAGTATGATTAAATAATTAATATATTACTATTTAGATGATTACTTAATTTAATAAATAATTTATTCAAATATAATTCGAAACATGCAAAAACATATGTTTTCAAATGCAAGCCCACCAACAATTTTAAAAGGCAAAATATGTTTGAATTTTAAAATGGAAAACCAAAATGACATTGTGAGAAGATTATTCATTTAAGCATTTTGAATGTATGGATAGATGTATGTATGGCATGATAGTGATTATGGACTTAGCCTAATATGATTGAGCATATACATCATTTGATAAATTTTGGTAAATAGGGCATGTGAGTCCTGCCTTTCTCTTAAATTCTTTTATAATTCTCTTCTCATCTACTCCACCCAAATGTAACTTGAGGTTTCTACTATTGAAATTTGTAATTATATTACATAAGTTGTAAAGGAGATACAAAAGGAGGCAAAAGGAGCAAAGGAGCAAGGTGTGACCAAAAGTAACTCCAAGATAAAATTTATAATAGAATAGTCTTATTTTAAATCTTACGATTTGTAAAATCATGCATAACCTAGGTTTGACCTTACACTTAAAGTCCATAATCATCATATTATAAATTATTATAATTATGGATGTATAAGATGCATGAGCATGCTATAACGTACATGAGCCAGGATCGTACATGATGCACCAATTGCACATACCCACCTTGTATGTATTTAAATGGCATAAAAGGAAACAAATCCCTCAAAGGAATATAAATCTAAGGTCTTCCATTTTTTAAGATAAGGGTGGAGAGCTTCTTGTCATTCAGGTTGATGTGCATACTCAAGCCTGTTTAACATGGGGTATATCCAAGTTTTAAAAAAATGGATTGGATTTAAATAAAATATTTTATTTGTTAGGCATACCTAAGGTAAAATATTTTATAAGCTAGATTGGGGAATTATGTTATGTAAAATAATATAAATATCAAGAAAAGTTGATAACCCAATGATTCAATAGTCATATATAGATATGATTGACATGAGAGATGTCTACTTATTGACATTAAGTTTCAGTTTGTTGAGCATACTCAAGATTGGGCTTAATGGTTATTGGATACTAACCCACTAAGGAAAGTAAAGCATGACCTTCTCAGATTAGTGGTTGAGGGCTATTGGTTCAAAATAAAATAGTGGGAGATAAAAAATCATAAAAGACCTTATTATGTTTTTAAATACATGATGTTTTTAATGACACACTATTTCTCCTTTTTCTCAAGATTTTTCTAAAATGTTAAGAAAAGTTGATCTCCACGGAATTGTCAAACATAAACTAAATGGATCCAAAGATATTGACTGGATTCGCCAAATCAAAATAGTTTTGAAAGGTGAACAGATGGCCCATGTACTGGATTAAGCTTATCCATACACACCTGTAGCTAACTCCTTTGATGAAGTCAAAGATACTTACAGTAAGTTTAAGTAGGAGGATGAGATGGCCAATAGCATTATGCTCAGAGCTACAGAGAATGATCTCTAGAAGTAGTGTAAGACTATGAACTCCCATGCTATGGCTACTTATCTCAAAACACTTTTTGAGGAAAAAAGCAAGGACTGCGAGATTTGAACTCTCAAAGGTATTTTTTAGGTGCAAAATGGCAGAAGGATCATTTACTATTTTTCATGACATTAAAATGTATGGCTACATTTAAAGGTTGAAGGATCTTAGTATTGGACTAAAGTAAGAGCTCACAATTGATCTTATTCTACAATCTCTACCTGATAGTTATGCATAACTTATCCTAGACTATCATATGAATAAGGGAGAGACTACCATTCTTGAGCTCACCAATTTGTTGAAATATGCCCAGGATTCTAATAAGGAGAGTGCTAAAGAAGCACTTGTAGTTAGTTCTTCTAGGCCTACCAAGAAAAAGGGAATAGCCAAGAAGAAGAACAAGAAGCCACCCATAAAGCCCAAAGGTGGTGTGGGTAAGAAAGCTGCAGAGAAACCCCCCAAGGGTATTTCTTCCATTGCAATAATGAATGGCATTGGAAGAGACACTGTAAGGAATACCTAGAGCAGGTAAAGAAGAACCTTACTTCTTCTTTAAGTATATTTATTATTGAGGTTAACTCTAATATTATTTCTAATGATAAGAGTTGAGTATTGGATACTAGTTGTGCATCTCACATTTGTTATGATTTGTAGGAGCTATCAGTAAGAGGAGGCTAAGCAGGAACAATGCAGATATCAGGGTTGCTAATGGAGTATGAGTTGCTACATTAAAAGTAGGAACCTATATTTTGAACTTAGCTTCTGGTTTAAAACTAGAACTCAATGATTGTTATTTTGTTCCAAGTTTAAATAAGAACCTTCTTTCAGTATCTTGTCTTGTTGAACAAGGATTTAATTTTTCCATTAACAATAATGGTTGTTCAATGTTTAAAGATGGTGTGTTTTACTGTTCTGTAAATGTTGAGAATGGAATCTATATTCTAAATAATACAAACCTTATTTGCAATGTTCAAACTAAGAGAGTCAAAGTTGATACTCTTAATCCACTCTTTTTATGGCATTATCATCTTAGCCATATAAACAACACTCGTACGTCTAAGTAACATAAATTAGGTAACTTAGGATCATTTGATTATGAATCTTATGAAACCTGGTCCATGAGTTTTGTAAGTCTCGCTCTAGGTCGTGGTAAAAATTGCTATCTATAACATGATATATGAAGAATGACACAGCATATGCATGGCATATAAAGAAAGATATAGCATAAGCATGACATGTGAAAATGATATGGCATAATCATGACATATGAGAATGAGATGGCATAGGCATCATATGTGAAATGAAATGGCATAGGCATGACATGTAAAAATATAAAATCACATAGGCATGACATGTGAAAAATGACATGGCATAGGCATGATATGTGAGAAATGACATGGCATCAGCATGACATATGAGAAATGACAAGGCATAGGTATGACATATGAAGAATAACATTGAATAGGTGTGACATGTGAAGAGATGACATGGCATTAGCATCACGTGTGAGAAATGACATAACATAAGCATGACATAACATGGCAAACATCATAGCATATATAAAATATATCATGATAGATATCACATCCACATACTTAGTATGTCGCATTGATTATATGTGTGATGTATACTAGTTAATATATGTGTATGATTAAGATTATGATATGGAAATGTATGATATGTCAATGTATGATATGGAAAATAAATGACATGGTATTTGATATATGTATTGATATCGACATGATGATAATTGGTGGAGTTACCGAGTAATGAATAATGTCATAATAAGGTGGGTATAACATCAAGATTGATGTTTGGTAAATATGGGGATATTTTTATACATATTATATACTGATTTCCAGAGAACGCTTAATTTATATATACATATGCTTGATTAAGAAAGTTTGTTGATGCATATGAATATACATATATTTATATGTGAAAATGTACATATATATATGAACTTATGTATATGGTTTTATGTGATGATTAAAATGTATTTATATATATATATATATATAAGAAGCTAAAATCATATTCAAGTGTGTATAATGATGCATATGACTTGTGATAATGTGTTATGTATATACATTTATGTATATCTCATTAATACATGTTAATATAAGTGGAAGATGTTATGTTATATTATATATTAAATATAAGGTTAGTGGAGAGTGAGGATTTGGTAGAGTACGGTTGTATGCATGATAGGCGGTGGAACTTACTTCGTGTAATTAAAAGGACTTAGGAAGGAAGGAACCCATTTACTCATTTCTTCTTCTCTCCATTCTAACCTACATCGTAGCTCTCATCCTTCCTCTTCTTTTCTTTATTTTTACCACAATACTTATTCTTTTTCCTTTGATTGATTCTTACCTAAATGTGCATGCATGTGTGTTTTGCTTTGTAAACTAAGCTTAATAAGACTAAGCAAAGTGAGTAGATGAAGTTTGTTGAAGATTGGTAGACGTAGTAAGGTGGGGAGCTTCTTGCATTATTCTATCTACTTTTTCTTCCTTTTCTTCCTTGATTTATAATGGTTTGAACTTCTATTATGGAGTGTATTGAGTGTTTAAAGAAGAAATTTACTTTATGGTGAGTTTATAATGAGTTTATAATTGAATAATGTTGTGTGAATCTTCTTAGGTTACTTGGTGTTTGAGGGAAGATGTTGTTGCTGAGTGATTTACCTTATTTATTTACTATATTGAGTTATTGTAAAGTTGTTTTGTAAATTGGAAGTGAACTTATGGTTACCATGTATGAATATGTGTATTGTAATGCTTTGGATTTATCCATGTGATAATCATCTAGAAATGCAAATGAATTGTATTGCCATAGTCTAAAATAGATAATGGGTGGTAATGCATGATATTGAGTATGTTGGTTACTTGGAATGGTAGGTTGCGGTATGTGTTTTTCCATTCATGCTTAGACCATATTTTATTTGTTTAGGGAGGCGGAATTGAGCTTGTAGTAACTGATAAATTGAAGGCTCAAATGGTTGAATTTTTAAGCATGTGATAGGTCTTCAAAAAGCTCTTTAAATCTACTTTGTTATGCTTCCAAATTTTTTCTCTTTTGAAATAATTTCCGTACCCAAAAGGAGTTTGGAAGGTAAGCGATTCCAAAAGGGATAGAAAAAGGAATGTAATGTAACAGCCTCTTTGAATGCCTGATTTGCTTATCTTAATGAGTGAGTTTGTAGATGTATAGTATATGGTTAGAAATCTCTTTGAATCTATTTTTCAATGGTACAAAGATTGCTCTATTTAAAATTGAATTGCTTGACCGAAATTAATGAGATGCAGATTGTTCCCATGATGAATGTGATATGTAGTGGTGTGTAATATCTTAACTTATGCATTTGAATTGAGTACTTTAATGAGTAACATTTTGGGGTATTATATACTAAATTAAAGCTTATTAAATAAATTTTTTAATGATACAAAAATTTTTTATTTGGAATTTAAAAGATTCATGAAAAATAAACTTAAAAGAGGCGGCTTCTTAAGGATTAAAAGAAGAAATTTCAAATGAACTTCCAAATCATCTATTTTAATTAACTATCTTAATAAATGAATTAAAATATGTATAATATATCATCAGGAAGCTTTTTAAGTCTACTTTACTATGATATTAAATTTATTTTAATTCAATGAGATTTTCATTTAATAATAAAGGAAAACAATAAATTGGTTTTGGAATTTATTAAAAAGTAGTTTTATATAAGATTTTAAAGTGACATATGTATTATTTATTTAAATAAATGGATTTCTATATGTATGATATACCATTTGAAAGCTTATAAAATCTAATTTTCAATAATATAAATATTATGTTATTTTGATCATATATTTCAAATTTTAGCTCGTGTGGCATGATAGCTAATATGAATAGTAATTACATTTTTTGATACTATTATAATTTCCTTATTTGATATTATGTTTTAGTATGTGAATGGACTTGGTATGCATAAATGATTGTTATACAGTGGTGTATATATATATATATATACATATATATATATATTGTAGAATGATTACAAAAGTGTGAATTATAGATGGTTAACGATTGTATTCAATCTTTTATTAAGTATGAGCATTGTATTATGATTTAGGTGGTCCCAAAGATAGTCAATGTATACCATCAGACAATGTAGACAAAAAGAAAGCGATTGCAGGTTTATGCTAGTGTTCCTCAATCGTTAAATGATCTATAAAGGAATTTCATTTATAATATAATACAATATCATTAAATGATTATTCATAACATTATATTATATGCATTCATTATTTCATAATCATGAATGCATCATCATATCAAGCATGACATAGCATATCATGGAGAAATAAGAAAGGATGAAAATGAGCAAAAGTGAGGAAATGTTTAATGAAAGTGTACTCGGATATAAAATGGATTTCCATAGGAAATCAAAAAAAAATGAAATGGTTCCTGTTTATTGAACAATATAAATGAATGACCCAGTATAAAAATATGCATAATTGAAAAGGGGCAATGAAATGAAAATGGCAAAGGAAAAGTAGAGGGAGAGTACAATCCATAAATTGCATTCTCAAAAGCATATTTCATCATATTTAGCATTTATTGATGAAATAACATTTTGAAATATTTTAACTATTATTATACTATGAACAATTATGAATGAATAATGATTATATAATAAATTTCACAAGTAAACAACAAAAAGTGGTTACAGGTGAAAATGTCATGCAACTAATGACATATTTTATTTCTGAGTGGAATTAATGCTGGAACATTTTGATTATATTGAAATGATGATTCTATGATATTATATGAATCTTATGTTGTTTATAATTATTTATTTTACTAGCACCACTGAGCTATATACTCAGCATTCACCAATTGATGAACGTAAGTACTAGTGGTACAAGAGAGCAAGAGACATAATAGTGTCAGCAGCAGGTTCCTGAGATAGTGATTTTGGATGAAGGACTCAGACTCCTAGGCAAACTCTTACTTCTCGATTTTCATGCAACTTACTCTTTTTGTACTGTTGGTAGTAAAAATAGTTGTAATATATAAATTGGTGTGTTTTATGCTTTACGATGTAAATATAACGATACCACCAAAGATGTTTCTAAATAAATAAAGTAATGTTTGCATGACTTTACTTTTTAAATATGTGAAAGTAAAGAATGCTTTTTTTATGATATAATCCTATTAAACATGTTTACGGAATATGTATAAGTGGTTCATCATTATGCATACTCTAAGAATAAAAAAATTTAGTGAATTTAAAAAGTTAATTATTCAAATCCTTTGTAGGGTGATTATCAATTTTTCTAATTTAGGAAGTTGGTAATTACACTATAAGAGCATGTTACACCATTGTAAGCATGACAATAGATATAAAGAAGAGAAAACCTACATAAATAAAAATTATTAGCTTAGAGAAAGGGATTGAGAGAGATAGGGGATACACGATGAACAATGCTAATCATACATGTCACACCCTCGTATGCACCTTAAATTCATGCATACATATGTATTTTATGATCATACTATAATGATGTGCATGCATGGATTAATTATGTTAAATGTCAAATTATATATGTAAGCATGTATTTCATGGTAAGAGAATACATGAAGTATAAAAAATGTTTAAAGTTATGAATGTATGTATAAAGGTAAAGTAAGAATATGATTTATGCATATTAAATGGTAATAAAATGAAAATGGACTTAAGGGTGATTATTAGTGAATTAAATGATCTTAAAGTGCTAATGCAAATTATTATGTATATACACACATTATTTATTTAATTGAAAGGTGATAAAGGAAAGAGAGTATATATAGAAAAGTTGTAAGCATAAGAAAAACATATATGACATGTTTATGCTATAACATACGTTATAGCATAAACACACGTTAGGTCATGAAAAATGTCACACCCTCATATGCATCTTAAATTCATGCATGTATATGTATCTTATAGGCATGCTATAATGATGTGCGAGCATGGATTAATTATGTTAAATGTCAAAGTATATATGTATGCATGTATTTCATGGTAAGAGAATACATGAAGTATAGAAAATGTTTAAAGTTATAAGCATAAGAAAAATATATATGACATATTATGCTATGAGAATACAAAAGAAGTGATTCGTTAATGATTGAGATGAGGAAATATTATGAAATGATATAGAGGTGAATCAATTCCATATGATATGAAATTGATAGAGAAAGAAATGAAAACAAAGTGAAAAGACGATTATAGAAGTGAATATGCACTAAAGATGCAAATCAGGCATGCTTTTGTTGAGTGCTTTGGATGAAGCTCCATGATGGAATTTATATGTGATATATGATTTTTTGGCATGTTAGACATGTTATTATGTGAGCACTTATATGTTAAAATATGTAAATGAAAGTTTGAATGAAGCTAGAAATAATTAGAAGTTAAGTATTAATTACGAACATAAATGTCATTTCATAAAAAGGTGAAGGGTAAATATGGAAGTTAAAATTTTTGGTATGTATGTACATTCATGTAATGCATGAAATCTAAGATGTTTATATGAATATGATGCAAAAATGATGTAATAATAATAAATTAAAAGAAGAAGAATTTAAGTTTGATAAGCAAGCTTATCATATGTTGACAAGTGTCAACATATGATTGATTCCTACTTTAATTTTGTATTAAATCAAATAAATATTAATTAAAAGGGAAATATGGATAATTATTGCATATTTTTCCTCCTCCATTTTGAAATACTCCTCTCCTCCTCCTCTTTTCCCTTTTTTCATTCTTTAAGTAGAGAAAACTACACTTTTAAGGTAATTTTTCATGTAGAATTGATCTTTTATGGTCTCTTTGGTTGATTTTCATTGTGTGCATGTTTATTACTTCTTAATCTTTGTTGAAGTTTATGTTCTATGGTTGTGTGAAATTTGGTCAAGAATGGAACATGAAGTATATGCATGAATTTTGATGAAATCATGTGAAAAAGTGAAAAAGAAGAGTAAATTATGAAAGTTTAAAGTGTTTTGATTAAGTTTTGTATATATAATTGATTTATATGAAAGTGGTATCATAGTAGTTTGCTCGTAATGTCAATCTTGCATATTGTATAGTAGTTTGGATTGTTACTGCATATAAAGGATGAGTTACATAATCAGGAGTATTATTAAATCCTCACTGTTGAATGGTACGATCCATTTATTTTATCATAGATAGATCATATGAATGTTTAACATGATTATAAATGTGTGAAAATAAGGTGAGAGAAACCATAAACTGTAAAAAGGTATGTTCAAAACCAGAGCAGGGCTAAAATTAACTAAAGGCTAGTTGGATAATTATTCGGGTAAATACACCTATTTGTTAAATGGAGTATTATTTACAACAAATGTTGTACAAATGCTTTAGAATAGAGACTGACATACATTAGGATTATGGAAGGCCTAGGTACACTACAAGAGATTGATATAGCCTGTGGAATTATGTGCTATTTTTTATGGTATGGGTATTTGTAATTTAAATGCAAGTTTGTATTTGATATACTTTCAAGACATCTGAAGGTATAAATGGTAAAGAAGGTCTTGATCAGTAAAACATTAGGATAGAGAATATTGGATAGAGATCATATAGAGAGATAAAGAGGAATATACATGTTACTGATGATGTATTTAAAAATTATTATCTGATATGATATATTAACATCTTTGACTTTGAGACTTCTCATTTTTACCTATACTAGAACTGCTTATTTAACTAATTTAAATACCTAAAATTAGGATTTGATATACGAATACATGGTTTACTAGGACTGGATATTATTGATACTTGGGTAAATACAGCTTATTTATTATACATAGTATTACTTTTTACCTGGTATGATCGAATCACTATTTGAAAAACATGGTACAATTTTGGAATGAATTAATTGCAAGATATATTCAGTCGTGATTTATTGTGAATTGAAGATAATGACTTTGAAGACTTTATATATGTTAACATCAACTATAGAGGTATGAATTATCAGTTACAAATATTCTTGGTACAGTAGTTATGGAATGGAAAATGTTATTACAGGGATGAAGACAACCATGATTTATGGCATTGATATCCAGAGAAAAATAGTATAATAGGGCAAAGACACCTGAAGATTGTAAAAGTATAGAAGAATTACTACAATTACTATCGATTAATGAGGATGAAGTTGAAATTGAAACATGATAGGTACTGAATTAATTTATATAACTCTATACCAAATGATTTTAATAGAATCAAAGATATTAAAGGCATAGTTTCAACATTTTATTGGATAAAAGAGATTTTAGTGATTGTATTATGGCTATGGGCACTGGAACAGGACTATAGTGAAGAACATGTAATTATTATTCAAGACTTATCATTATACTTGGCTGAAAAAAATAAATGCTATGGAATTCATGGGATTAAAATAAGACATGGTTATTATCAACCTTGAGATAGGAAATGGTTGAATGTTGAAGATGATATTCAAAACATAATATTATTCATTGGGCATGGAATAAGAGTATAAGAAATTAATGTTAACTTTAATGATGACTGGTAAGCATAGAGGCGTATGGGAAATAGATAAAGAAGACTTAAGAAGGCTATTTGATCATGTTATTATGAAATCAGAGGCAATGATAGGGTATGGAGAACAAGATATATATGTTTATCAAGTAATGAAGATTTATAAGACTAATTTTATAGAAGGCTTATGAATTTTCATGATACTTTCATCTTAGGGAATTAAATACAGATGGGAATTTGAATAATATTTTAATGAGAATAATAAAGAAGACTTGTTGATATTATTGTAGGGTTAATGTTTACTGTTCAAAATATAACATGGTATGGTTTGAAGTTGATAGAGTAACGAATACAATTTATTATTACCTATACAAGAAGATTATGGGTAGACTGGTTAATAGAGATGAGCATCCAAGAGATAATATGAATACATTGTATATTTTTGTTAATAATGATGGATAGAGATTTTTTATATGCATCCTGGTTCAGAAGAATTCATTTGGGATTAATAGAACTTACCAAAGAATATAACTGGGGTTTATAGTACACTAGAAGGATGGTTACATATATATACAATCTTATATGATAACATACAAGAAATATGTTTGCAAAAAATGAAAAGAGTAGCGAATGGTTAACTAGGCTCAAGAAAATTTCAATAATAGGTTTATTGGGACCCTCACCTATTAAAAAAATGCTTAATGTTTGAATTTCGGGTTGAAATTCTTTGTAGGGGGAGTAAGTTGTCACACCCTCATATCCACCTTAAATTCATGCATGCACATGTATCTTGTAGTCATGCTATAATGATGTGCAAGCATCGATTAATTATGTTAAATGTCAAAGTATATATGTACGCATGTATTTCATGGTAAGAGAATACATGACGTATAGAAAATGCTTAAAGTTGTAAGCATACGAAAAACATATATGACATGTTTATGCTATGAGAATGCAAAAGGAGTGATTCATTAATGATTGAGCTGAGGAAATATTATGAAATGATATAGAGGTGAAGCAATTTGATATGACATGAAATTGATAGAGAAAGAAATGAAAACAAAGTGAAAAGATGATTATAGAAGTGAATATGCACTAAAGATGCAAAATCGAGCATGCTTTTGTTAAGTGCTTTGGATGAAGCTCTATGATGGAATTTATATGTGATATGTGATGTTTTGGCATGTTAGACATGTTATTATATGAGAAATTATATGTTAAAATATGTAAATGAAAGTTCAAATGAAGCTAGAATTAATTAGAAGTTAAGTATTAATTAAGGACATAA
>CANYBF011660254.1:0-22154 GCA_948192965.1 Dalechampia spathulata | reverse complement strand
CTTATTCACTTACATCATGCTTACATCATCAAGGTTCATTTATGACATCATAAATGAATTTCTAAATTCCATTATACTTTCTTTTCTATACCTTTAAATCTTATGTTAAATAAATCATCTTAGACATATATATTCCAATTTACTTATTTGATATTCCATTATTCACTAATCCATAATTATTTCTATACGTATATATTATACATACATTTTTCATTCGTATAACTCATTTATATTATCCTTAATCATACTTAATTTATAAATTATGCATACTCAAAATACAATCATAATTTATCTTTATTTTTAAATTACATGCATTTCCATGCATACGTAAATGCTCTTACCTCGATATACATGCAATTTATCGCTCGATCTAATTTTACACGTTCGAGCTTATTTTTCGCATTTGACTTAATCTACTATCATCTTATCATCATTTCCTAATCTCGATAGATATTTCCTATCATTATCATAATATTTATAATTTCACCTTAAAATGCATATTTTTTTATAATTTCATTTCATCATCCTATTTTTGATTGTATAAGGTATAATTTCATCACCCAAATCATTAATAATTTTTGTGCTAAAAATGAGGATGTGACATATATGCCATATCATGTCACATACCATGTCACATGACATGTCACACACTTTTATGCCATGTCATGCATATGCCATGTCATAACATATATTATCTCGTATGCCAATACAATCCAAATACGTCAATTCACCATGCAATCTGCGCTATTTACCATGCTATATGCCAATATACCATGCCATTTTTACCATGATGCCATGTCATATGTCATTATGCCATGCCATATCGTATGCCACGCCACATGCCATGTCATACGCCATGTCACATGCCATGTCGTACGCCATGTCACATGCTATGTTAAATGCCAATTCATACACACATCACCATGCCATGTCATGCATATGCCATGCCATTTTACTATATCATTATTATGTCATATCATGCATATACCATGTCATATTATATCATCACTTCACATGTCATGCGTATGTCATGTCATCCAAATTCCATATAGCACTATATGTCATTCTACGTGTAACCATGCAACACCAAATCACATGTCGCATTGTGTGCTTACAATATACACTTGTATACTTGTCTGCTTAGGATAATTAACTCCAACTATAATGGTAAAATTAATTTTGGAAATTCATAGAAATAGATCTCTACTACTCGAATCCAATCTTTGAAGAGTTTAACTAGCACTCATGCTATGGGTTGGTTGGACTAATCTGGAACCATCCGGTGGAAACTCCCTTGTGACTCTTTTAAGTCTGTATCATTCCTTGGGGTAACCCCTCAAGAAGACTACGCTTTCGTACCAAGTACAGTCCCCAGTTTGTGAGCCTCGCAAGCCTCGCTCTGGGTGGCCACAAAAACCAACGCTCACAACCCTATAAACACCCAATCCCATACTTTAAAACACTACCCAATCCCAAAGGTACTCAAATCTTGAGATGCTACTTTCCAAGGTTTTCAGGCATCTTCTTAAAACCAAACTTATTAAGCCATTTAAGCCAAATTTTCAAACATCACCCCCACCCTTAGTAAAGACCAAAATCTACTGCCAAGACAAACCCATTGCCTAACTACCATAAAGCAAACCACACTTACATGCTCCAATCAGGGTTGCCAGAATTTATGGTTCTTAATTCCTTCTCTCCCCTCTGTACTAAGGCGGTCACTCAGTTACCTACTATCAGCTTTTAGCCCAGTGATGGGTTTGACATTTACGCTATTGATATATGGTACGACAGTTTGTAGGATGAGTTTCCAGCTACTCAAGTTCCTTCAAGTCTGAATCAATAGAGGTTCAGAGTTCCAAGAAGGGCAAGTTAGCCGAGACTTCCAAGGCAGCCAAGCCAGCATCTAAGTCTCCTAAGTAGTAAAAGGTTTAAGTGCTAACAAGATGTCATCTCGAGTCTACAACATGACTTGTATTGGCAAGGTGTTCACTCCTCCTAATCTTAGGAAGAAATCAGATGTTTTAAAGAAGCTGATAGAGGATAGACTCATTAGAAATGAGGCTGGTCTGAGTAGTCCTCCAATTTTACAACCAGTTGATAAGGTTGCTTAACCTGAGAATGTCATAGTAAAGCTGTTGAAGAAGACACAGGCTAATATTAGCATTTAGGACTTGATGTTATCTTCTCATCAGCATGGATGGGCTATTGTCGAGGCACTCTTCAGCATAAGGATTTCTCCATTTATCTCTACCTTCAATATGAAGAGTCAGTTGATGAACCAAGAGTTGTAATCTAGCATAATTACTTTCTCATACGTAGATTTACTGACTGAGGGCATCCATCACAATAAAGCACTTTTCATTAGGGTGCATATTATGAACTTCTCCACTCCTTACATCATGGTGGATAATGATTATGGCATCAATGTTTATCCTCTCAAGGTGTTGCCTAAGCTTGGGATATAGCCTTGGATTTAAAGCCATCCAAGATGATCATCAAGGTTTATGATAAGTCTAAGTGAAAGATTATTGGCACCTTCCACATGATGAGGGTGTGCTTACTATCACAGTAGATGATGACATTGCCCTAGCTTAATTTTCAGATTGTCACCATCGGAGAACTTGAGTCATACTTGTACCAATTGAGCCCTGCCATGGAGAAGATATTGCATAACATGAACTTTATGCCTGGTAAAGGTTTAGGTCGGTACTAGTAAGATCCAGTAGAGTTCAACATCTTTAGTGATGTGTATGATTTTGCAGCCTTGACAACATCCGAGAAGGTTGTCGCTACTTCTTCCACCATTAACCTTGATGATGCTTTTCAGATCTTTGGTGATATTGCTAATCTCCCTATCGGTTGCCTTGAGCTGAAATCTACTGTAGTTGCTACATTAGAGTCCAAGCCGTAGAGTTAAGATATGGAGGATTTGCTTCTTCAGAAGGTCTACGAGGATATTGCCACACTTGTAGATAACACTTTTGATGAGATTTTATATAAGGATGATGATGTCCCTATCTTTATGCTTTTTGATGATGATATAATCCCTTCAAAGTTTAATGTAATGAAAAATAGCTTTGCTTATGTTTGTTATGTGTATTCTAATAGCATTATGCATGAACATAAGCATTACATGAGAATTTTTGATATTAACGCATCATACATTGAACCTATTAATATTGGCATAAATGAAAAGCCCTATCCTCTCTAGATTGCATCAGATTTAACCTTTGATAAGAGAATATAAATTGTCAAAGTGTTAAAATAGCATATAAAAGCCTTTGCTCTAAGCTACAAAGATATATTGAGTGTCAACAAAATTATAGTGGAACACAAAATTTTGTTTAGGCTTAAGTTCAAGCTAGTTAAGCTGAAGCTACATCAGCTCCAACCATAATAGGCTCAAAAGGTTAAGGAGGATATCCAGAAGCAGTTGGATGCCAAGTTCCTTGAAATGGTTGACTATTCTGAATGGTTGGCTAATGTGGTTCCAGTTCCTAAGAAAGACGATAGGGTCAAGGTCTGCATAGACTACAGGAATCTAAACAAGGCATATCTAAAGGATGACTTCCCTTTGCCTCATATCGATGTATTGGTCAATAGTGCAACTACTAGTGCTATGTATTCATTTGCTAATGAGTTTTCTAGGTATAATTAGATTCTCATGGCTATTGTTGATAAGGTGAAGACAACTTTTGTCATAGAATGGGGGACTTATTACTATAAGGTGATGCCCTTTGACTTGAAGAATGTAGGTGCTACTACTAGAGAGCCATTACAACTTTGTTGCATAAACTAATCCACAAAGAGGTTGAGGTCTATATGGATGACATGATGGTGAAGTCTCCTACCAGAGAAGAGCATCCAGCTGCTCTTGATAGATTTCTCACACAGGTTGAGAATTGTGGGCTTAGGCTGAATCCAAAGAAGTGCACATTTATTGTGACATCCTGCAAGTTGTTAGGTTATATTGTTAGCCAGAGGGGCATTGAAATGGATCCTAACAAGGTGAAGTTGATTTGTGAGATGTTTATTCCTAGAATTAAGACTGAAGTCAAGGGATTTCTAGGATAGCTCTAGTACATCATTAGGTTCATTGCTAAGCTCACCATAATCTATGAGCCTATCTTCAAGCTTTTGAGGAAGAACCAGCCTTTGGTCCAACTCGTTGATTTTATAGCCATCTTAGCTGGGAAAACCATTGTTACTCTATCTAGCTTTGGAGGAGGAATCAATGGGTGCTATGATGTCTCAGGAGAATGAAGCTGGAATTGAGCATGTTGTTTACTACTTAAGTAAGAGGTTATTACCAACAAAATGCAAATATAACACTGTTGAGAAGCTATGAATGGCTATAGTCTAGGTCACTAAGAAACTCAGACACTACTTCTAATCATACCAAGTTTAGATAATCTCTAAGATTAATCCTATGAAGTACTTGTATAAAGCTCCTTCACTGATGGGGAAGCTTTCAAAGTGGCTAATCTTGTTATCAAAGTTCAATATGCAGTACATCACTAAGAAGGTGATCAAAGGCAAAACGATTGTTGAATTCTTAGTATCCAAGCGAGTGGATGATTCTGAAACCTTTGAACTAGACTTCTTAGATGAGCAATTAGGGGCAGTTGATGTCCAAAAATGGTAGTTGCATGTCGATGATGCAGTCAATATAAGAGGTGCAGGCATAGGAGTTATGATAATCACTCCTGAAGGTGAATTGATTATACTTTTGAAGTGGCTAAGCTTTCCAATTACTAATAACATGGTTGAGTACAAAGCATGTATGTTTAGGCTTGAGGCACTACTAATGATTGGTGCCCAAGATGTGGAAGTGTTTGGTTGTTTTATACTTATCATTCACCAATCCATGATCGAGTGAGATATCAAAAAAGAAAGGCTCAAGCCTTATATCAAATACATGAGGCTTATGATTTACAATTTCAGTTCATATCAATTTATTCATACTTTACATGATGAGAATCAAATGGTCGATGCCTTAGCCATATTAGCTTCAGTATACAAGCGACCATAGTACTAAGTTCAAACTGTGTTCATTGAGCAGTCGAGAATTCCTTGCTATGAAGGAGAATGGGTTATGGCACTAAACCAGCAAGATAAGACTCTATGGTATACTGATATCATGAATTTTTTGAGAACCAATACTTATCTAGAAGAAGCTAATAAGACTAATAAGTTAGCTTTGTAAAGGCTAGCAAGCAACTTTACCTGGCATCAAGGTGTTCTCTATAGAAGAATAGTTTATGGTCTGTAACTTTGATGCATATTAGGGAAGGAGATTGAAATAGTCATGTAGATAGTGCACGTTGGTGTATATGGGTCCCACATGAATGGATTCACTCTATATAGAAACATCTTATGCTAAGGGTATTTTTAGCTTACTATGGAGACAGACTGCATATAGTTTATGCGATGATATCATGAGTACCAGATTCACAAAGATCTGAGTCATATACCATCAATTGAATTGCATAATTTGATGATATCATGGCCTTTCTTAGCTTGGGGAATTGATATCATGGGTGAGATCCATTTTAATGCTTCTAATGGGCATCGATACATATTGGTGGCTATTGACTACTTCTTTAAGTGGGTGGAGGTAGAATCCTACGGTAAATTAAGGGCAAGTAGGTTGCTAAGTTTATAGAGAAGAATTTTATATGTCGATATAGGGTACCACATCACTTGGTGTCAGATAACAGAGTGTAGTTCCAGGGCCAGGTGTTTGACTTGTTAGATAGATATGAGATCGAGCATCATTGATCTTCTCCATATCACCTTCAAGCTAATAGGGCAGTCGAGGTGGCCAATAAGATGATCAAGAGGATCTTGACTAAGATAGTGCAGACTTACAGGGATTGGCATGAACAATTACCATTTGCTTTGTAGGGTTATAGAACCACTCTAAGGAGTACTATGAGTGCTACCCCCTATTCTCTAGTATACGAGATAAAAGTTATACTCCCAGTTGAAGTGGAATTGAGGTCACTTCAAGTTTAATTGCTAAAGGCTGAATGGAAGAGGGCCAGATATTAACAACTGGTTGCTATTGATAAGAAGCGGTTGAAAACTCTTTTATCATTTACAGCTTTACAAAAAGCGCATGGTAAATGTATTTAATAAGAAGGTCAAGCTTGTTGCCATACAGGAGACCTAGTTTTGAAGCAAGTTAGATTGCTATTTGTAACTCATATAGAAAGTTTAGACCTAACTAGGAGGACCCATTCCTAGTTAAGAAGATCCTGTCCAAATGCACTGTCCGTATCTCAGACTTGGAGGGTAATGAGTTCTCAGAACCCGTCAACCTTGATTAATTGGAAAGGAATTTTTTTTAGAGTAAAGGGCAGAAAGAAGAACAAAATAAAAATAAAAGTCTGGTGAGCTGAAAACCTGCATAGGTAGCTCATGCAAAAGTTAAGACAAAAAGGAAAAATGCTTACTCGATGAGTTAAAAATCTACTTGGATGACTCATGCAAAAGTTAAAGCTCTTTTAAAGTAAAAAGAGAGCGTCAAAATAATTGATCAAAAAATCTCACACAGGACTGGTCAATGATAGGGGTTAGGTCTTATGCATATTGAGGAACTTTTGTACCAGTTTCAACATTTTTTATGCAAATGTTTTAATCTTATTAATGCAAATGGAATACATGTTCATTAACTTAGCCATAAGTAATACTAGTTTCAAATATGAAGCACTATCTTTCTTTATTGCATAATTTTATTGCCTAACAGTTTTACAGTACAGAATCCTAAGTGTGGTGCAACACCCATAGCTTATACTCATCATTCGTAGCAGATCCAGCTCTAGGGATCTCTACGTGCTCCAGAAAGCAAGACAATAGTCATCCTCCTTCAAACTTAGTTAGTTGAGGAATAGTCTCTCTGTGACCATATTGATGATGGACTCTCGCTGGACTATAGTGAGTTCAGTATCTGAATCCCGATAGCGAAATGCAATTTATGTATATCCTCACCATCACATGCTATATATGTCACCACAGACAGGTCCACCTGGCCTCACTCTCTGCGATGGCTCCCATCCACTCGACCCAGCTATTGAATGTCAGTGTTCTCACCTTGTCAAAGATGTAGCCTCTGATCATATGATTACAAGGTGCATACCTCTATGAATCACCCATTGGTGGTGCCAGGATCCTCAATTTCTCCTAAAGCTAGACCTAAAAAAAAAGAAAAAGAAGAAAACAAAATAAAAATAAAGCTTGTTGATTTGAAAAGCATGCAAAAGGCTACTTAGGCAAAAATTAGAGTGACTTGCTGAGCTGAAAACCTAAGGGGGCAGTTTAGGCAAAAGTAAGGGTTTGAAGCAAAATCAATGACCCAATGAGCCAAAAACCTCATATGAGGTGACTCATGCAAACATTAGGGCAAAAATACAGCTTTTCTAAGTTGAAAACCTACAAAGGTGACTTAGAATTCATACCTGTAGTAGAAGTAGACTACTAGTCAAGCATCCAAACTGATCTTACCTCACTCTATCCAGACCTAGGATTGTCTCTACCATGATCATTGAAAAAGAGGTTCGACCCTGATCCATTTGGTCTATCACTAGGCCAATCAACAAATCCTCATGGATGGGTCGATAAATAGAAACTGTGCTAGTAATCCAAATCCTTCTACCCTCAGCTATGAAAGGGTAATCACTAGTTATGGCCGTACAATCGGAAGATAGCAATAAGATCTATTGAGGCCTATGTAGTCAATAGTGACCTTGCTGTCATATGGCCAATATTGAACACCTTGATTAGATATGGGACCACCTCTCTAGTAGGTGCTGGCACTGTCAGCATCATCATTATGCTATATATAACTCCGAGGATAGCAGTGAACTCCTTGTACATCGAACACATGTCTAAACTGGAAGATATGGGCTACTGGATCCCAAAACTACATAGCAGCATGCTGAAAAGTACTATCGATGGAGACTTACTAGAATGTCTTTAGATACTGGAGTCTAAACTCGCTTAGTCGACTCCATGCAATATCGCCCTACTGGGTGGAAAGAGTATGGAAGGTGGATAATGATTACTAAGTCACCATTTATCTAGTTTCTACATAGAAGAATAGACAGGTTATGTTTTGACAGAAGCATGATATTCTTGTAGAAGAATAATAGCAGCAAACATCTTGGGTTTTCACTAATAAATCTAAAAGATACAAAGTTTAAATAGTTGATAATTTGTAGTGTTTGTACACCATAACCCAAGTGTACTAGGCCTTCATGCTAGGCCACACTACTCTATCCTATACTCTAATACAGAAGCCTCAGAGTTTCAACACCATGTATATAGAATCTAACATTACATTTGCCCTAGGCATCATCATCTCTTGACTGCTCCTCATTCAGACTAGAATTATTGAGGACCTCAATGTTGTACCGCTCTAAGCATACCATCAGCCAGGTGATCTCTCAACCCATCTACTCAATCATTCAAGTATAGTGATCTCACTCCTCTCACTTTGAGCGCTGACTCATTTGTATTTGCATAAGCATATAGGCATATAAATCATGCATCCATGCATAAACATTAGGATCATAATCATAACATGTGCTTACCTAGACGTCCTGTATCTCAGAGCTGTGGTAGCGGTCCAGTCCCTTCAGCAATCTTGTACTGTTCACCATGGCATCTCGAGGCACCTGCATAGGTTAAGAACATATTAGATCAATAAAATTGGCAATATGCTAATACAGTTCATACACTTATATGAGTGGTGTTTAGTGACTCAAACTCAATCTCATCCTTCATTGGCACCGAGAAACATGTCTCATATAATTAGTCAAGCTCATCATAAGTATAGATCAGTGGGTTTTAAGGCCACATTAGCTGACCCTCAATGAAGCTCTACAAATGCTCATATCTAAGAGGCATATCTGGATTATTGGGCTCTAGTCTCAGTGGTGCCACTCCAAACAGTCAGACACCTGCTCATGTATTATCTAAACTAGCTCCATTCAATTTTATACTAATAAAATTGCTTTCTTCTTACCTAATCTCAATTCCTATTCATGCTTACAAATGACTAAATTGCTTAATCCCTAATGGAATCGCCAAAAAAAACCTCACTTTTAGCTTATTTATACTTGCTTTATGCGATATATAGCAAATTTTGCTAACGTTCGCCAGCCTCTGTGATGCTCTGCTAATGTGCACTGGGTATCCATGAAGATGCACTCATGGAATTAGGCTTCTCATAAAAATTTTAGAATTTTTGGAGATCATTTTCCCAATGAGTCCAATTTTCACAACCCGTAATGTCTGAGAAATTCAAAAAATCAATCAAAATACAGTAGACTAATACTCAAAAATTCATGTATTTTCTCTAGACCATTTCAATTCCAATTTCATTGATAAATTGCTTTTCCATATCTAGCATAGATAAGAAATTGATCTAGCAGATGATCAAATTCAATCAAACCATTGACTACTAATCAAGCTATTGACCAGACATATCGTATTCCAGTAGTGGGTCCTAAGTATAGTCTTTGGAGATATTAGACACTTGCTTAATGGTACGAGCATATATCTAATAGTTGATCATAAAACTAGCAGTTGTTCACCCTAATCCAGTAGATGATCACCTAGGTTTCACAGATGATCACCTAGGTTCTGCAGTTGACCACCTAATCCAGCAGCAATCGTAAAATCAAGCATTTAACCCTAGCAGCATGCATTTGAACTTAGATTTTAGATGATTTTTGAGCCTCACAACAAAGCCATCAGTCCAACAATGACCTTATCAGTATTGATCATCTAGCCTGACCATCAGGCTTTCAATGGTAGAATTGGATTGCAAACCTCAACATGAGCATCATCTTATCAACATTGATCATCTAGCCTAAGCATCGAGTTCCTAGTGGCAGTATTGGGTATTTTTCTCCTTAATAGAGTTGTAAGCCTCAACATGAGCAATACTCAATCAACATTGATCACTTTGCCCAAGCACTAGGCTCCCAGTGGGTAATGTTTATTCCCCAGTTGGATTGAAAACCTTATCATAAGCATCATATGATCACATGAGGAGCATGTTACATTTTTCTTGTGGAGAGCGCATAACGTGCATTTTTTTATGTGCGAAGTATATAGTGCTACATGTTGTGCATGTTATAAAAATATGCATTTGATGGGCGGCCTTTTCCCGAACAAATCTAATATGTTTCATATGGCACCATTCTTTAAGGTCCTAAATGATACTTCTTTAACCTATGGTGCACATCCCAATATGCCTACATTGGGTGGCGTACATAGATAAAAATGTATCATGCTAGGCATTTACTATTACATGCTGCACATATAGCCTTTTTCTAAGCTATATGTTATGCATATAGCACTATGTATTATGCACATAGCGTATAATTTCCAGAATCCTACATTGCTAATATGATTTTCTTAATTCCATCACCCACACCTATAAATATAAGCCTTGTATTTATGGAAAAGGGTTCAAAAATTAACCAAATTTGCCTAAATTCTGTCAAAATTAAATCTCACTTAATTTCCCATTCATGGTATCATGATCATTTGCTTATGATTTTGCCATTAAATCATCTCATTTTGCTTAATTACTCAATTAATGCTATCTTAATTATGTTTATTTTGTATCACTTGACATGTTTAGCATGATTAGACATTGATTTGTTTCTAAGTGATGTTTCATATGATCTTAGAAAGTCTAGTTTTGCTATTGATTGATTTTGCTTAAAATTGATTGTTTTCACATGATTTTTCATGATTCGACTCATGTTTATTCATTTTTCATGATTGTTGTCATTACATTCATTGGACTTCGACTCTTCATTTATGATTTTACATGGCACTAAATTAGTAGATCTAGTTCTAAATTTCATTTGCTACTAACAATTTTGCTTATCTATTTTGTATTTTCACTCGTGTATTTTTAGCTCGTATTGCCCGAGGTTGACTTTTTCCCGAATGAATGAGACATAGCTTAATGTCTTGAATTTTATATCTATGAAGATTCTTTGTAATAGAATATCTTTTTTCTCCCTGTTTTTGTATGATTTAGCCATAAATCCTTCATATATCCCCTATCTTCTTTAATCCCTTTCACCGGCCATTATTATTTTTATTCATGCTACTATGCTCATTTTATCATTGTTATATGATGTATATTATACCATGTCATGCCTATGTCATGTCATCTTATATATCATGCTTATGTCATGTCATTCCATATATCATGCTTATGTCATGTCACCTCACATGTCATGCTTATGTTATGTCACCTCACATGTCATGTCTATGCCATGTCATCTCACATGTCATGCTTATGCCATGTCATCTTAAATGTCATGCTTATGCCATGTCATCTTACTTGTCATGCCTATGCCATGTCATTTCACATGTCATGCATATGTCATGTTTCATACCATAATTGCTATATCATGATGTCATGCTATATCTATCATGATTATTATTATGCTATACCCCGTTGTATGCTTATTTCATGCTCAAGAATGCTCGCCTGCCTAGGGCAATTAACTCGACTAAAATGGTAAAAGCAAACTTGAAACTCTGAAAGAATAGATCTTCACCACCCGAACCCATCTCTGAAGGGTTTGATTTAGCAATCATGCTAATGGGTTGGTTGAACCAATTCCGGAACCATCCGATGGTGACTCCATCTTGCAACTCTTTTGAGTCCATCTCATTCCTTGAGGTAGCCCCTCGAGAAGACTGTGGTTTTGCTCCAAGCGAGCCCCCGGTCCACGCATCACAAGCCTTGCTTTAGATCGCAATGAAAGCTCCGCCCATACATCTATTTTTGAACCTCTTATTTCATCTTATATGCCTATTCTAAACATTACAACTTCTATTTCATTAGTTTAAATCTAACAATAGTAAGAATCTTATGCTCTGCAATTTGATGATCAACTTAGAACCAATTGAAATCTTTGATGTCTTTGTAATAATTTTATAATTTTCTCTCTCTTTGATGGTTAAATCTAAAGCAATGCAAACCTAACATGGAATGTTATTTGTTATCCGATATCAAAATGCATATATAATGATGAAATCCATATATCATGTCATTAGGGTACACATCACATAAATAAATAAATTGAGAAATATTTGATGAATATGCATGTGTGTGTTTGTGTGTATATAGCTCTTAAAATTACTTCTTTTTCCAATTTAAAAGACATAAATAATTTTGGCATAAGTATTAAAAAAATAATTAAAAATATTACTTTACAAAGAGCTAATAATTAAATTTTAAACAATAAAAAAAATCCTTAATAGGCACAATAAATAAGAATAAATATATTTCTTTAAATCTTAATATATGTTAATAATATTTTATGGAATTATATTTCCTTGTAAAGGTGACAAAATTGAGATATGAAGTTTGGAAAAAGTGTAATGCGTCAACATAAATTTGGCTCACAAGTAATCATTGCATGTTTTATTCATGAATTCTTAATTTCATATTAAATGAATTCATAATGACCTTTGATACCATTGAATTGATTGTCTTTATTAATTTAAATAAAAAAGAAGTTTTAAAATATTGAAAAAAAATTTTAAATTATGTAAATTGAAATAATATAGTTTGTATTTTATTTTAATCCTTAATTTTAAAGTTTTATTTTATAAAATGGAAAATTAATAAGGAAGTAGTTGGCAAATGAAAATGATTTTTTTTTTACTTATCAGAAATTGTGGCAAAATTACCAATAAAATATAAATTATTGTAAAATAATTGTAATGAGACCCTATTTTATGGTATACATTAAAATTTCACATATAATCATAACGTTGATAGTAATCATTACATGTTTTCAATTATTTCTTATGGCATAAACTTTTATTGAAATCTTTTTATTTATACCGTTCATTTTAATCATGTAATTCACATATGCCATTTTCCTTTTTAGCATTTGATACTATCAAATGGATTTAATTTATATTCTTTGCTATTATATAAATTAATCATTTCAATGTGCTGTGGAAATTCAAGATATTTAGGATTGGTTTTGAACACCTAACTAAATAACATGCTATCTCTACATAATTTTTTCAGGTAACTGGATGAATTTTTGAGTCATTTTTTTGTGATGTTGATGTATGAAATAAAAATTGGATATCTTACACTGATATTAAAGCATTTAATAATCATATATAGGAATGAGATTAATCATACAAAAACAATCTAATATAATAATCAAACAACTTGATATAAAATTTAAGAAAAGATCATGTTTCACTCAATTGAAATCTTTCCAAAAGAAAAAACTTATAAACTTATTAATCTCCAAACCATATATAAGATTTTATTTATATATAACATGAAAATGATTCTAGAAACTTTAAAGGATTTAATTTTCTAAATAAAATAAAAGCCTACTTAGAAAAATATTTATTAAATAAATAAATATACTAAATAGGTAACTTCAATAACATTTTCTTTAACTTTCTAACATATTGTGTATCATCTTAATCAAATTCTATAAAGCAAATTAAACCTAAAATATTAAACAAAATATAAAACTAAAAATTTGATGAAAATTTGTAAAATTATTGATCTTACTTTTATTATTGCTCATTTTTTCATAGTATCAAAGCATTCATCCATATATTTTTTGTTTTTTTATTTTGTTCATAAATGTCTTCTTCCAACGCTAATCATGTTCCTCACACATTTACTTTCTTTTCATTGGGTACTTGGATGCCATCATTGTTATATATGCTACTCAATTCATTTCTTTTTAATTGTTGGTTTGATAAAATGTATTTGATTCATAATATCTATTATTTGATAAATTCATATAATTTTTTAAAACTTTTTTAAGTTCAATTTATTATTAATTTTATTTTTTTTAATTCGATAAATTATTCAATATAGCTTATAGTTAATGATTGTTGTTATTAGTATACTAATAGTTGATGATTGTTGCTATTAGTTATACTTATTAGCTTATGGTTAATTAATTAAAATTTTGGTAAACTTGTATGTAGTTATTACTTTAAATATATAAAATGATAATTAATGATATATTTTTTAATTATTTGATTAAAAGTTTACATGTAATTAATAAATTAAAATTAATTAATATAATAAGATCAAATAATAATTTAATTTTATTAATTATGCAATAATGTCAAATAATTATTTAGATAATAAAAATAAACGTTGATATAATTTTTCAAAGAAATTAAAAAATAAATATTTATAGAATTATAAATGTATAGCTAATATAATTAATATAATAAAAAAAGATACATAGCTATTAGGAACTCAAACCTCATTTATGATAAATATTATTCAAGTCCGAATCTATGTCGACCAAGTTAATAACTGCTAATGTATGATACGGTTGAAGATATTGAATGCCACCATTTCCATTTCCATTAATCATGTTAGTGTTTAACGGTAAACAAAATCAATAACTGCATTGTTTCTTTTTATGAGAAATGCTCATCTAAGCTTTTTCTATATCCTCATGCGAATCAAACCAATAAACTATAGTGATGCTGACTCGTAAACCAGTGTTTCACATCAAATTAATGTTATACGGTAAGCATTGAGCATAGAAGAGACGTATACATCAAAGATTCAGGGTGATGATGGCACCCTGATAGACCAAAAATGATCTTTCCTTGTAACAAAATTGCAGGGAATATTCCCGTTGAGACTCCGTTCACAGCCTAGACGCTCAGTAACTTATGGCTGTCTGAAATTCTTTGCACTTTGTGACAAGTCCAGCTGCTGGAGAAGAAAGACAAGACAGGCTTTTGCAGATGTTCTGTGTTGAAGTTTCGTCTGATAGAACTTTCCTTCAGCAGCAAGATGAAACATGCCGAATGTTTGCGAGTCAATGCTGTGTGTGAATTTTGTTTTCTTTCTGTAAGATCAATCTTTATGGAAATGGCCTTTTCTCTTTCGACATCGATTCACATACCAGGTTGCATGCTTTTGTAATCCTATGCCGATCATTACCTTCAGACTTGTTAGCATGACATAAGTCATGGCAG
This sequence comes from Dalechampia spathulata, assembly GCA_948192965.1. Lineage (NCBI taxonomy): Eukaryota > Viridiplantae > Streptophyta > Magnoliopsida > Malpighiales > Euphorbiaceae > Dalechampia > Dalechampia spathulata. The sequence continues at coordinate 7,115 of CANYBF011660254.1, read as the reverse complement.
ACAAGAGGAGGATCCAGAAGAATCTCCAGGCAAGCGGACCATAGGGAAGGTGAGCAGCGTAAACTGGAGTCAGCACTCGTATAACCTGAAAACCATTCAGGACGCAATTCAAAAAAAGTTTCAACAGCGGGACCAACAAATTAAGCAAAACATTGAAGAAGCTGGCGCAACAAGAACTTTTTGCTTAAAATCGAACTTAGATTATACCATAAAACTAGCATCATTATGACAGGTAGCATTTTAGAAGGAACTTTTAGGAAAAAGAAATCAAAGAGGATCTCGCATTGCTGCTAAATCATATTGATCAATGGCAATGTTATCACTTCTATGGATCTAACATTTTCAACTGTGTAAATCAGCAGCAAGAATGGTTTTAATAAGGATTACCACACAAGCTGGCGCCAGAGGGATGAAAGTGAGATTCTTTTTCTCGTTCTCATTTTGAATATTCAACGTCTGCAATAAAAATTTTAAGCAACAAAGAAAAAGTCAATCACATAATACAAATTAAAGAACAAAAATAGAAAGATAGGTAAAGTTCATGTCTCTTGAAAGTGGACAAATTGTTGAGAGAGGAGTTGGCACAATACACACAATTCTCACCTGGTTGCATAGCTCTTCAAGAAATTCAGAGTATGCAATGGGTTTGATGTCATTGAATTTGGCAAGGAATGAATGCTTTATGATGTCGATTAACATTTCACAGAAGAAAACCATCAGAGCATTCTACAAAAAATCAAGACGTTAATCTAAGAATCCATGTGAAACAAGCAAGAAAGGATTTTCTCTTGAATTCATCCTTGGAACGCCAGAAGTTAAAAATTATTGAATAAAATCACCAATTAACTTACAAAAACAAAACTCTCGAACCAAGGACCCTCAGCCTCCGAAATATTCTGAGCCAAAACAAATAAGAGAAATGCTGAAATGTGGAACCTCTCCACTGAATCTGGTGTTAAGAAATGACAGAAAAACACATCAGCCGGGCAAACTACGTAGTTCCACCAGAAGATAACACAACAATTGGAATGCAATAGCAACATCTGCATGAATTCCTAGCCATAGTGATGGCAATAATTGTAATTTAACAGCCAATTTGAACCAACAAGTATGAAGAATATGCTGGATTTTTATATTCAGTTCCTCTATCCATAGTTTAAAACTTGTGTCCTTCCAAACGAAGAAATAGAAAGACGTCTATCATCCCAGATTTTTTGGATACTTGTACGCACATTAACGTATCCTTAAATGAATAAAGAAGCAATTGTTATGAAAAATAACGTGCAAACCTGGTTATTAAAATTTAAATTAGTCACCGTAGACTGAAAAGTTCAGCACCTGACGTCATACAGTGCGTTTGTCAATCATCGTATTCCTTGAGAGCTTAGGTTGAAAATTTTTTCCAGAATCATTGGAAAAAAACCATCATTCCTTTTTTTTGTAAAGAAAAGAAAACCTCAAAAAATGAACCAGCAAGTCTAATTGCTTAATGAACAATGAATCTAGATCTACAACTATGAATTTTGTTCCAAAAAACTTTCACAGCTAACATTAAGAATGTTCATCACCCATAACATTCTGGACATGCATGATATGATAAAAGGAAAAATCAAAGTGTTAATTTCAAATACATAAAATCTGAAAAAGGAACAACTGCCCAAAGTGTGGCGGATTGACGGTTAATTAGAAAACCTACTAAGATATGTTGTATCAGATGTTTTAGAATTTTGCAACAACAATTACCACCATGTCAGATAAAAAAACCAAGTAGTCACATTTCCCGTGTATTTAACATATATCAGCTATGGTAACAAGGGCTTCAAATCAGATTACAAGGTAGCGAACTCACCAGAATACACAAGACTATGAATGTTATCCTTGCTGAAACGTTTGAAGACATTGCTTTTTATCTCAGCAAAGTTGTTGGATACCAGCAAAGCCATCAAGGCATTATTATGAGCAACAATACAAGTTGACAAAGCGATTGCCTCAGCTAATAAAATAAATGAATGAAGAAGTAAGAATTGTCAAGGAAACTAATTAAAATGTGAAAAACCAAACTAATAAAATCAATATCATGTCATTTCAAAAAAACAAAAAAGTAATGTAAAGGATATTGGAAAAGGCCATAGCTAAAGCCTGATCACAGACGAATCTCCAAACCCAGAATCTCATGTTCTCCTCTGTACAACTAGCCAGCCCTTCTGCAGAGTTGAATAGAGTCTGCAAAACATCCCCACCAAAACTTTGGCATAGTTTATCAAATATCTGCACATGTATCAGCATGAAAATCAATTTCAAAAAGTAACCAGCAGGCAAGATTCAAGAGAGAAGTATACAAACAAGCCATGACATAATGGTCAATAGAACAGTTAATATCAAGTTGAATTCTGATGGTTCTCTAATCAGATATATTGATTCCTCACCTCCAAAACATTATAAACTACATAGAGTTTGATTGTCCCTTGACCACGAATCATGTGATATATCAAGCTGATATCTGAGGTGATAAAAGTAAAAAAGAGAACCAAATAATTAGAATTCAGTATCCAAGCCATATACTAAAACATGATGTCATTCTGCCACAGGAGAAGTAGCAATGAAAGAACTAGATACACAAATGACAAACTTTCACAGGACTGTATATTACAATATGTTCTGTACCTGTTTGCTCCAGAAGTGCAACCCCAAAAGCCAACACTAAGAGGCAGCCAATATCAGAGAGCTCCGCTGCAGAAGGCTTCTTGAACTGCCTGCCACAACCATGGTTAGGTTATTTTGCAACTATTGCATGTTATCACAAATATAGAATACAAACAGAACAAGGAGAACTCAATTGAATGCATTTGTTGATAGGATATAAATAATTCCCAAGTATGTGAAAGGAAACAAATTCGAGCCAGTAATGCTCACTATTAATACCCCTTAACTTCAAGACCCATTAAACGTATAAAATATCAATTCAAAAATTCCAACTCATTAAACCCAAACTACCCCCTCATCCCAATAGGATAAAAAGCAATTTCTCTTGCAACAAATCATGCACGTATCTATCTTCCTCTAATCCTAAAAAAATTCCTCTGCCAACTTAAGAATTAGCAGATATAAAAGTTAGGCTCAAGAAAAGAAATTTCATCTACGCACCAGCAAACCAAGTCCAAGGTTAGAAACATTCACTTAAAGCTCTTAGGTTGTTCATGTATTCGCTTGCATTTAAAATTCCAATGATACAATTAATTCTTATCCAATACACGAGGCAACAATATCATGGTTTCAATATGAAAACCACTGTCCAACATAACAGGATTGAGAAAAAGTTCAAAAAAAAACAAAATTCATCCTAAGTTTCAATGGATGAGTTTAATATACTAGTATATATTCAAGACTGATCAAATCCAAAAAGCATCTGAAAAGTCCACGACTAACTCACTGACCTTGTATTCAGAAATCTCCAAAGGGTCATCATAATCCTCGTTGGCATGATAGTTAACAGTGACAGAAAAGAATCTAAGCACACAAAGAAGCCAACATCTATAAGCTGCATAAGAAAGACGGAAAATTAAAGATCAACATTGCATTAATAGAACATTGACATGACACCACATGAAAGAAAAGAATGGCATATTATAACAACCAGTTCACATCTCCATGGTAAACGGAATATAGTATCATAAACTCTCTCCCTTTCTTTCTCACTGCCAGCAGTTGTTGTGCTTCTTAACGCATTTCCTTTACTCATTTCATCCATATAATACTTCACCGGTGAACTCTCAGCAGAAAATAAAACTACGCCAGACCAAAACAATGAATAGAAATTAAAAGTTAAGTCAAAATTATAAAGAAAATTAAATTAGGGTTTAACGATGGATAAAAGGAAGATACAATTAGGATCCTGAGCCATGAGACGGTTCCAATCCAATGATTCAGCTGGCTCCAACTTTGGTATCTGAGGAGGAGGAGGAGGAGGGGGATGATGAGCAGAAGAAGCAACATCCACGTCATTTCCGCCATTAGTAACATTCCTCTGCCTCAACACTGCCTGGTTAAAGTCCAAACAGTCGTTTCCTTTTTCTTTCTCACCATTCTCAATCGAATTCGAATCACACAAGCTCTTATCTACATGGATCGTCGGATCATCCTCATTCTGATGGTCTTGCCGTTGGTGTTGATGATGTTCAGGTATTAGAATAATAGAAGTCGAACTCTGCTTCTTTTTCTTGTGCTTCTTCCTTCGCCGATGAGTGTCGATCGGATCGGAATTGGATTGGCTTAGAATTTCAAATGACAGTTTTCTATCAGAAGATCTCAAAGCCATCATCGATTTACTCCTTTCCTTGTTTTCAGCATTCAACAGAAAATTGAGTAATAACTTATACGCTAAGGTTGCAAATTTTTGTGGAAGTGGCAGAGCTGATCGTGACTGGAGGATCCTGGCTGGCCAAATTCTCGGCCTCTGCGCTTATCATCTCAGTTACTCAGCGGCAACTGCAAATTCTAAGATTGTGATTTCTTAAAAACATTAAAAAGTATTCAACATAAATCATTAAATTGCAACGATAATTTCAGGGAACTGCATGCCTTGGATCCTTTTTCTTTTTAAAATTTTATTTAAAAATTGAAATAATTAAGAAGGATAGATATAAATGATTCACAAGTTTTAAAATAAAAATTGGTTTGGCTAAATTTTATCAATTTATGTTTATCATCGACCTCTGTATGTTACTAATCTTTTATAGATTAAAAAAAATTGAGATGAAATGAATCTAAAATTTTAAAATAAATTTAATATTTAATTAATCTCCTGTAAAATATTAGAAAAAGGGGGGAAATGATAGTGTTGACCTTCACCCTCACTGGTCCTATAACGCTAGAATGACATACTAAAACCAATAAGATTTTGCCACGTCCGTATTTTGTTTTATTATATCTGTCTATTATCATTTCATTGTCTAAATATATGCATTTTATAGTGCATATTCAGAACAAGTAAATAAATTCAATATATTAGAATACTTATCATTTTTTTAAGAATTTTTATGGCAATTTCTTTTATTATAGTTATTTGAATTTATTAAATAAAACAAATTTAAAATGTAAATCATATAAATATTTATACCAATTAAGGAAAATAAATATATTTTGGAAAATATAGATCATTAAGAAAAGATTTGTCAAACTTCAATAAAATATATTATTAAATATTTAAATAATTTTTTTTAATTTCATCATACTTAAATTAATTAATTTAAATTTATTTTTTATATTCAAAACTTTCACATACAATAAAAGAAATTAGGAATAATTATGGAACAACCCAAATTTTATAATTGAATTTTCATAAATCTCGACCCATATAATTTATTTCTCATCTTTTCCTAATTTTCTCTAAACATAAAACATTATCATTTTTTATAAAAAAAAAAATACACACTTCTCCTTATTGTGCGAATTGCTCATCCCACTAAAACACATTCGTCATTTTCTCGCCAGTGACTTCGATTGTTGTTTCCTTCTTCACTCTCTAACCTTCTTCAATTTCTTCACTTTCTTCACTATGAATGGTTCATTTTTTATTTTTCTTTAATACAATAGGATGGAAAAGAAGAATGTTGTCAGTTCTAAAATAAAGAAAGCCAGTTTTGAAAAGATTTCAAGTGAGGATGTTTAGGTTTTGTCTCCTTGAGTAACGAAGCATCCAATTCTGAGGAAGAGAGCTAAATAAAAGTGAATCGATTCATATTGGGTCTTTAAATAAACCCCAAAAATCAAATGTTACGATTGACGAAGCACGGAATGTCACGTCTTTCGGCTATGTAACATGCTCCCGTAGAATGATTATTAACTTCATAACCGAGGAAGTCAATAATTATCCTACAAAGGATTCCATACATTCCGTAAAAAAATTTTATTTATTATTTATACATATAACTTGCATGCAAACTCATATTAATTCAAAACATTTATTGTCCGAGGTTATAATATAACATCATAATTATGTCATCACATCATCAGAGTTATAATATATACACATTAATATTTTACATATCTTTAGTTTTGCCAAACTTACTTTATTTACTGCCAGAGTACTTTATTTAAGTAATTGCACGATAATTTATAAAGATAGAAGTCTGAAGGAAACTTAAAATCATCTACCAACAAACTGTTAATATGTCCAGCTGCTTTACTAATGCTCTGGTTCTGCGACTTTCCTTGGTCCTGCGTTTATCAATTGACAAACTGTCGCACCCTAATTTTGGACCGGCTTGACTCAGATCGGGTTCGGGATGATTTTGGACCATTTTGGGTTGGTCTTGGGCCATTCCAAACTGATTCAGATCATTTCAGACCGTTCTGGGCCAACTCTGGCCCAGTTTAGGACGACACGCGCCGCGTATGTTTTAGCCCCACCGCATATGTACAAACATACGCGATTGCGTATGTTTTTAGGGTTTAGCATATGTGGACATACGTGATCGCGTATGTTTTAGGGTTTCGCATATGTTGACATACGCGATCGCATATGTCTCCGGGACAGTAAATTTAAAAGCTTAGGACCTCCATTCTGACGGGAGGATAACTTGGAGAGGCGGGATTAGGGTTTTTTGATGGCTGAAAAACACTCCTAAACCTAATATTGATCAATCCAAGCAACTAGGATTAAAATCAATTCACAAAAATCACTTAGATTAGGTGGTTTTCAATCCCTAACGCTTGGAATTGGATTTTTCTCATCCCTTACTTGGAGCTAAGGAGAATCTACAAGAGGTAATTAATCCATTACTCTTATATTTCTTTTGATATGTTCTTTCACCATATTCATGTCTTATTCTGTTGAAAAGTGAATTATTTTAATGATTTGCGTATTGATTTCGTATGATTTTCCATGCTTTGCTTTCATCTCGTAGTTCATGCATTATCATGTGCGATTGCGTATGATAATTTCAATATCATATGCGATCGCATATGATCTTCCCGATCGCATATGTTCTATTTGATGTATTTTTGTTTGCCGAATCATCTATGCCATGTTTTAAGCCTTTTACGCATATTTTTCTTATTATTTGCTTCATTCGCATATGATCTTGTTCATTCGCATATGTTCAATTTTGTTTTAT
>CANYBF011659968.1:0-19959 GCA_948192965.1 Dalechampia spathulata | reverse complement strand
AGATTTACCTTAGGAAAAGTATAAAATTGAATTGAAAAGAGTGGAAAAGAGAGAAGGAAAGAGGGGATTTCGAAATATTGGAAGGAAGAAGGTAAAATTCTCTTCTTAATTCTTTTATTTATCTTTTAATTAAATAATTTTGAAGTATTGTCATAAAAGGGTCCAATAGGAATGTGACATTTGTCACCTTCTCATTGGTTCCTTCCTTAATTATTTCTTTTCTATTTAATTAAATGTTTTTCCTTAATAAATCATATCATAAATTACATACATACATAACACATATCTCACATCATACATACACATTTCTAGTTTCCAAAAATACCCCTCTCTTTAAGTGAAATTACCAAAATACCCCTACTTTCAACTTAACTTATTTTCACGTCTAGTTTCATTCTTACTTCCTCATATACATTCTAACCTCTAATTTCATATAGAATATCATGTTGAATATATCTAATCACTCATTTCACTTATTAATTCCATTTTAAGGCATCATTAGGACCACATTTCATAAGCATTCAAAATGCACTTCTTAAGGCATGAATACTCCGTTTTCATTACTTAAACTATTATTTTACCTCTTTTCACTTTGAAGTATAGATCTTATGAAATTCCATGCATTCATATCATCCTCATATGCATATCTAGAATATCAAAGCATACTTTCCATGCACCATTCATTCTCATACATAAAATGCAAACTCGTAAAGATGCTACTAATGCGGATGTGACAACAATAACCTAATTTTCATCATTTAAAGCTTTACTAATGTTATTTGGTTCTATTTAGGATATAAATGCAAAATTGTTATGAATATGCTTAAAATGAGAATGAGTGGTTACCTTTTTGATGTTTCACCTATGATTTACTCCTTAGAGTGTCCCTTAGGAAATTACTAATCTTTTAGAAGATTATGTGAAATTTGAGTAATGGTAAGGTGAGGAGAAAGCTCATTGTTTTCTTCCTTTTCAACATCTTTTGGAATCACTTCTTATTATTGGTTCTTATGTTCTTTTCCTTGTTCCATTAGGATACCTATATCATCATCAACAAGATCCTTTCTTGGACCAAGGGGATTAGTTTCATTAAAGACAATATGCATAGATTCTCCAACAACCAAATACCTTATATTAAAAACCCTATATGATTTGCTAGATGTTGCATATCTAAGAAATAAACCTTTATCCATTTTAAGATCAAATTTTCCAAGATTGTCCTTAGTATTCAAAATATAGCACTTACAAGCGAATACTCTAAGATATGAAATTCTTGGTTTTCTACCATTCCATAGCTCATAAGGACTTTTGTTTAAAATGAGTCTTAAATGAACTCTATTAGATACATAACAAGCAGTATTGACTGCTTCGACCTAAAAGTAAGATGGTAATTGATACTCATTAAGCATAGTACATGCCATATCATACAAAGTTCTATTTTTCCTTTCCATTACCCCATTTTGTTGAAGAGTTCTAGGAGATGAAAAGTTATGATTGATACCATGCAAATTATAAAATGACTTAAAGTTTTCATTTTGAAATTCGTTTCTATGGTCACTCCTAATAGATAAAATGTAAAATCCTTTCTCATTTTGGATTCTTTTGGCTAAAGTTTGAAAAGCACCAAAATGCATCATCTTTATGAGCTAGAAATGAAACCCAAGTAAATCTAGAATAATCATCTACCACAATAAGTGCATAATTCAATCTCTTAACCTAGCAATCTTAGTTGGTCCAAACAAATCCATATGAAGTAATTGAAGTGGTTTAGTTGATGTTACCTTATTCTTTACCTTAAATGAGGATTTAATTTGTTTGCCCATTTGACAAGCCTTACATACCTTATCCTTAAGAAATTTTATCTTAGAAAGTCCAACTACAGGTTCATTTTTCCCGAGGTCACCAATGCTCTCAAAGCTTGCATGTCCAAGCCTTCTATGTCATAGCCATGAATCCTCACTTATTGAAATAAGACACTTAACATTTTTGTTAATGAAAGAATCTAAATCAATTATATAAAAATTCTCGATCCTTTCTTCTTGAAATATTAACTTATCATCATATATCCTATAAACAAGGCAACCTTTAGGATCAAAGATAACCTTGTAACCATTGTCATAAAATTGGCTTATACTTAATAAATTATGCTTCAATCCTTCAATTAATAAGATTTTATTAACAGAAAAATTGGATTCCTTACCAACTTTACCAATGCCAATCACCTTACCTTTGGTATTGTCTCCAAAAGTGATATTACCACCATTCCAATTCTCTAGATGAGAGAATAGACTTGCATTCCTGATCATATATCTTGAGCATCCATTATCAAGGTACCATTTATTGACATTTACCTTGGATCTCAAGCATACCTAGCAAACAAATAAGATTACTTTATTTTAGGTAACCAAATATATTTGGATCCTTTGGGGTTAGAAGCATTAATATCATTACAATTCCAATGCATTTTCCTAATATAGCATATATAGTTGTATGTCCCTTTTTATTACAATAATAATAAATGATATTCTTAAATTTTGAATGATGATATGCATTTTTATTATTTCTAATGTTGGATGCATGACTTATATTGTATGAATATGAATATTTATGTATTTTATCATGCTCTCTATTAAGTTTAGTAGGGTGAAATATTTGAACACCTTTGTTCTTACATTTTACTTCATTATCCTTTGAAGATGATGCCTTTAAAAATGTAGTTCCTTTAGAAGAGTATGAGGAGCTTTGATTAAAACCAATGCCTTCTCTATCACTTTTTAGTTTTTGACATTTCAAAATTGAATCAATTTTAACACCTCCCATTTCAAATTTTGAAAGGTTTTCTTAAAGCAAATCCCTTTCTTTTGAAAGTTATTTAATTTGATTTCTCAAATTTTCATTATCCTTTTTTAAAACTGCATTTTCTTTCTCAATAGTTTTATGCTTAGTTTTAAAAGAAGTAAGTTTATCAACTGAAGAAATTAAACCTTTGTTTTCTTTTAACAAACTTACTAACTTAGTTTTGAAAACCTTGTTTTTACTAGCCAATTGCTCATACTTTTGTAAGAGTGATTTTAAAGCATCTTCTTCATCATCCATATCATCACTATAATAAGATTGTAAGGAAGTGGTTACCTCATCTTTATCATCATCCATGATTGCCATGAAGCAGAGATTGGTTATGCCTTCATCATCGGATGCACTATTATTTGATTCATTGTCATCATCCTAAGTGGCTTTTAATGCCTTTTTTTTAAAGGTTTAAATGGCTTGTTAAGTCGAGGACATTTATTCCTAATATGCTCTGGCTTGTTGCGCTCATAACAAATCGCAGGACCTCTTTTAAATGTATCCTTTTCGTTTTGGTTCTACCTTGCTTCCATTGGCTTTGTAAAGTCCTTCTCATACCTCTTCTTTTTTCATGAAAGAGTTTTTCACTCTTTTGTAAAGGAGGGCAACTTTATCATCAATGTCACCTTCACTTATGGAAGCAACATCATCTTCTTTTGAAGCTTTAAGTGTAATTTCTCTCCTTTTATCTTCTTCAACCCCTTTCTTGAGAGTCATCTTATGTGTAAGGAGTTTTCCAAGTAGTATGTCAGTTGAAAAAATTGATGAGTCATTTGCTTCTTCAATTAAGGTGACTTTAGCTTTCTAATCCTTATTTGGTAATACCCGCAGAATTTTGTTATTGATGTCTTCCTTTTGATATATTTTACCCAACTTCATTAGCCCTTTCGTGATCACTATAAGATGGTTGTACATTTCAGATATGCTCTCATTCGTCTTCATGGTGAATAACTCATATTGATGAGTTAGGAGCTACACTTTCTTAGTTCTAACTTGGTTGGTTCCTTCATGGTGTGTCTCTAAGGCATTCTATATTTGCTTAGCCATTACACAATATGAAACACGTCCATATTCTTCACCACTAATTTCACAATACATCATGTTCATTACCTTCTTATTCCTGGCATTTACCTTGAGCTCTTCTCTAGTCCAAGTTGCCTTAGGCTTGAGAGTTATGACATCATCATTTGTGACAGTTGGAGATGAAAAATCACATTCAATCAAATTGAACAAATCCACTCCATCACTTTTCAAGAAGACTTCCATTCTATGCTTCTAATACAGGTAATCCGTTTCATCAAAGAAGGGTTGTCTAATGTAGGATTGACTCTCAACACCTTGAGTTATCATTGATGTTTAGTTCTAGAACATTAATTCTAACAACAAATGAGCACCATACTCTGATACCAAATGAAATCCCAGAATACACAGCAATACAAAGTATGATTTGTAGTGGTTTGTCATAACACTTTGTCTACGTCCACTTCTCCAACTTAGGGTTCCACTAAAATTTTCATAAATACAACAAAGAATTCTTCTCACAAGAATTCAATCCCTAGTGTTTTCAAGGCTCACACTCAAACCTTTACAATCACAATCAAACTCACAATATTCAATTCTCAATTACAACAATAATGCCCCAACATTAATCATACACCAACCCAAGATTACAAATGAAAAGATTAGGGTTGTGAAAGAATGAGAAAGAGAGAGAGATAGAATCAAATTACAAGTATAATTTTGTTTCAACAAAAAAGTTACTTACTTGCAAAAAAGTTTCCTTCACTTTAAATATGTTCCACACTCAAAATAGATCCATTAGGAAGCAAAAATCATTAAATAGATCCGTTAGAACATTTTAAATTTAAAATAGAAAACTTTTTGCAAAAGATACGTACGGCCGTACAAAATCTTGTACGCTCGTACCACTACCTAAAATGCAATACCAATTTGGGTAGTGCTTGTGGTATGGCTGTACCACCCACTTGGTACACTCGCATGAAACCTATTGCCAAAATTGACATGTGTTACGACCAACCTGTGCAATCGTACCACCCAATGCACAAACAATGGTACGCTTGTACGTGAACACGTGCGCCCGTACTAAGCAACATTTTCTCATTTTAGACATTGATGGTTGGTACGGCTAGTCATATGCCCTTACCATGTAAAATACCATAATGATACGCCCGTACCCGAACACTTACACCCATACCAGTCACTTTTTCAACATTTTAAATTTAAATTAACTTAAATTGATTTGTTAAACACAAACATCAAAATAATGAGTCTAACAATAATAAAAGTAATTAGTATATATATTTAATTTTGAATATAATTCTTTAACAATCATATATTTAAATTTAATTGATTAATAGTAATAAAATTTTAATTAAAATATTTATGTAAATAATTCTTTATTATTTTTTATATTAATTTTAAAACTTTAAATGTACTTGAAAATAAGATGTAAAAAATAATAACTTTTAATATTGTTATTTTTGATGGAAAAATTTTATCCACTAAAATTAATAAATTTTTATGTATTTAAATTAATAAAAAATAGTTATTACAAATTAAAATCATTACTATTTAGTTTTATATGTATTATTATTTTATATTTAAATTGAATAAAAATTAATTTTATAAATTAATATTAATATTATTTAATTTTTAATTCATTTTGAAGAGATGAAAATTAGTATTTATATTTAATTTTAAATAAAATTCTTTTAAATAAAAATTACCTAAAAATTAAATGAGAGAATATACTTGCATTTGATCTTATCCTCCTTTCCTAGATATATTATTTGTTTGTAATATAAAATATGAATAAAAATCTTCTTACAATATATCTTGAAAATTTATCAAGTTAATAAGATTTAATTTAATCTGATTTCAATATTGAATAAAAAATATTAATTTTAATTAATTATCTTAAATCATATTAATTTTAGTTTTACATTTTCTCATTCTCATTGCAATATATAATATAATATAATAAGTTATATTTATTGTAATTCATTAAATTTTCATAAAGGTTTCCAATAATAACTTAAAATTTATACACATATAATTAAACATATTTTAAATAAATATACATTTTATACACAGTGTAAAATCTTTTTATAAAATACATTTTTGTTGCTATATTTTAAAAATATTTAATGCAACATTCGAATTTTAATTCCACCGAGTGGTGTATAAGAAATTATATTTAATCTATGGATGCATTTTTAATTTAATTTAGGGTTATTTATATAACATCAAATTTATGTTTAATTTTAAATAAATTTATTATATAAAAATTAAAATTAAAATTAAAATTATTATTATTATTAGATAATTAAATAAAATAAAATTACCTTTTATAAATTTAAATTTTTTAATAAAATTTTAATTATGTATTGATTTTTATATAAAATTATATAATAAAATTAACTACATAATAAAAATAATTAATATTTATATTTAATTTTAAATATAATTTTTAGGTGAAAATGAATTATCATAAATTAAAAATATTATTACTAAATAATTAAAATAAAAAATCAAATTTAAAAATCTTATAATTATATTTGTTTTCTTTCAAACAGTATGATGTATGTACTAATTTCAAATGAAAATTTAAAAAAAAAAAACTCAAGAAACTTCGCAAAGAAAACGGAAAGTGACAAAACGTTGCCGTTTCAGTGACATATCTGCATTGCAAACCTAATTCTCACGGAGCTCTCTCTCTTGAACGAAATCTCCAAACCTATCCCTCTGATAATTATTGTTAAAATCCAAAATAATTGCAAACAAAATCAAACCATGAATTAAATCTCGTGGATATCGCAATTTCTGTGGTTTTCATCTGTTACTTGCTAACAGGTATTGTTTAATTTCACTTCATTTGTTTTTGATTTCCTTGTTTGGCTTAATCCATCATTTGATTATGATATCTATTTTTAACTTTTTTTTTCCAATGATTATTGTTTCTCTTTTTAATTTGTCATTTGTAAAAATAAATTGCCGTCAGTCTTCTTTATAGTTGAGAATCCTTCTTCGTGAAGATGAGTTACATGTAACATGTTCATCACATTATAGGTTGTATCTCTGGATTTTTTTCATTGAAATGTTTTGGGTTTTGGTTTTTTTCAACTGATCCTTTTACTTATACTAATTTTCCTTTTAATATGTTTTTGACAATATAGGCATTAAACGACATTGTTTCCTTAGAGAAACCAATTGACTGATACTCTATTACTCCTTTTGCTTCTTCCCATCCCTTCATTGCTACGCCTATGAACAGTGTCGGTTATTGGAGATTGAGGGTACTGTATGGCAGTAAAGTCAAGTAAGTTTTTATATCTTTAAGCTTTTTACGTCTCGCTGTTATTAATCTTCTGCTTTTACTGATGCCATGAAATCAAAAGTTTTTTATAGGTTTTACTTAGTAACTTAAAGAAAACTAGGTCGAAATTTTTAATCATCTCCAATTGCTTACATATTCTCTCTATTCCTGTAAAGACTCCTTTTTTGATGGTAGATTGAGGTAGAATAGTTATGTCAAGATTTAAAGAAATCTGGAAAGCTTCTTTAAGTGCAACAAGGAAAGGTATATCTCTGGTTAACTCTTTTTTTGTAGTTAATTATACATGCACATTGCTTTTTTGTTCTGAATTTCTGATCATTGTTTACGTCCTCGTGACAATTTCCCCTTCATATTCGCTGTAGCTCTGACATGGAATGCTGAAGATTTGATTCCTCCTACTGAGAAGCTCATTTTCAATTTCAATTCAAAAGACGAGCTAAAAAAGTGGCATTTATATTCAGATTCTGAATATGGCGGTACTTTTTTCCAATTTCATTTTCCATTTGCATGACTGGAGCTGTTTAATTCTAGTGTTAAAAAGGCTACATTGTTCCATGAATTGAACATTTCTTTGTTCTTCCAGGTTTATCTTCTGCTTCTTTGGAGATCACAGATTCTGAAAATGGCCAAAATGGAACCGGTAACCAGCTTGTTTATTTGCAAGAATCATTATAAGTTATATAGCTTGAGACTCTTATTTTCTTTAACTGGTAACCAGTCTGTTTTTTGCACTTGCATTTTCTTGTGTAGAATGATACTTTTTTTTCTCAATTTTTACTTGCAGAACTTCTTTTGACAATAGAACAAAAGAAAGGAAAACCTACTTTCTTGACTATTTTTGTTTAATTCAATCTTTTCAATTCAATCCCTTCATCAGTTCTGATCAAATTGATAGGGGTTTTCGCTGGGAATCTGTCATTGGATGTATCTGAGGGCTCAAAGTGGAACATTACTCGAAGTGGTTTCTGCGGAATGCGGTCAAAGAAGGTTATCTGTTGTATAGTTTAAGAGTCTGATTGATTTATATGTGTGAATATATATTTAACTTGTTTGTATGCTGTCCAACTTCGATTCATTTCTACTCTTCATAGTTATATAATTGCAGGTTTTTTTTTATGTAACAGCATATTCCTTATATATTTGCATATCGTGCAGTTTGATGGTTTCATTGATTTAGATGCATACGACACAATAGCTCTAAAGCTTAAAGGTGACGGCAGATGCTACATTTCCACCGTGAGTTATTTTCCTCTTCTTCCCCATGTAAACATGGTAGGATTTGGAGTCTTCTATTACTTTCGTCGTAGCCTAATTTTTTTTGTTAATATCTTATAAACCGCTAAGGTCTTGGTGAACCTTCATGTCGTATTTAATGATGCAGATCTACACGGAGAATTGGGTTAATTCACCTGGACAAATGGAAGATAATTCATGGCAGGCTTTTGTTTACGTACCTAAAGACAACTGGTATATTACAAAGGCAAGTAATACTTCTACTGATTATCATCTCTTAGGGCATGATAATATCATGCAAGAGAGTAAAGTATTAGTGTTTTCTCTAGTACGTACCTAATGTCACTGCCATTTCAGATTCCACTTGCTCGATTTTTACCGACATGGAGAGGAAATGTGATCGATGCGGAAATGGAAATGAATCAATCCCGTATTCTAGGCATGTCTCTATCGCTAAATGCAGAAGGTGGCATTCCGGGTGCCAGGTCTGGGCCTGGTGGTTTCAAAGTTGAAATTGATTGGGTCAAAGCCTTGAGAACACAGTGAAGGGAATCACTGCATACTGTTTTTGAGAAGTTCAGAAATGGTCGAGGGATTTATATACAATTTAGCACAAGAAAATGTCAATTTTCTCTGACGTTCTTGAGCATAGATATGTAGCATCTGCTAATTCAATTCAACTGTGGCATGAAATTGAACTGTTAAGTAGATGGAAAGTATTCCATGATAAATTTCTTGAACAATACATGTCGAAAATTAAATCACATGTTCTTATTGTTCAGTGGGAGTTTGAATGGTATCATCAATTAATAATTTATGAACAAATAAATGTATTTGCTTGTGTTGTGATGCATTGTGATGTGTTGTAAATATGACTAGATTTGTTTGTTGTAGGTTCAAATATGATTAGATAGCTAATTCTTAGATATGTGAGAAATGATAGGATTTTGGGTCAAAAAAAGTTTGAAAAATTATCAATTTAGTGTGAGTGTAAAAAAAGTGGTGATGTGGTAGGAGAGAAGAGTTGATTGCCAGGTTAATCACACGATCCTGATAAATGCATATTATATAATAAAAAAATAATTATATATTATTTCAAAATAAATAATGATTGAAAATTATTAAATTTTATTAATAAATTATATAATTATATTGTATTGATGATGAAATGATTAGTTGTAATTATGAATAATAATTTTTGGAATTATAATTATAAAAACATAATGATTTTATATATTTAATTTGTAATGATTATAAAAGTGATTGGTGATAAATTTAATATTTAACAATAATGTGATACTTAATATTAGATGATATTAATAGAATTTGTATGATTATTAATAATAGTAGTAGAGTAGCATTTGTATAATTGTATTAATTTCTATTATTGTTGTTATTATTTTATAAATGTTATTAATAATATGATTAATAATAAAATGATATGATATTAATATAAATTTTAATAATATTATTATTAAATAAAATGAAATAATTATATTATAACGATAAAAAAATGATTACATGTAAGTATTAATAGAAAATGAGATTATAAATAATAATAATTAATATTATTATTTCTAAT
The DNA here is from genome assembly GCA_948192965.1 of Dalechampia spathulata. NCBI lineage: Eukaryota > Viridiplantae > Streptophyta > Magnoliopsida > Malpighiales > Euphorbiaceae > Dalechampia > Dalechampia spathulata. The sequence continues at coordinate 9,940 of CANYBF011659968.1, read as the reverse complement.
GATTATAAAATTGATGGTTAATAATTTTAATATTAATAATAATGTAATAGTTAAGATTAGATTATATTAGTAGTATTTGTATTATTGTTAATAATAATATTAGGAGTAGTATATGTATTGACTATTATTATTATTATTATTATTATTATTATTATTATTATTATTATTATTATTATTATTATTATTATTATTATTATTATTATTATTATTGTTATTGTTATTATTATTGTTATTATTATTATTATTATTATTATTATTATTATTACTCATTAGTAAATTTATAATTTGATGTGAATTAAAAATGATTAGATGTAATAATTAAAAATAATTTATTAAATTGAGAATGTAAATAATAATAATTTATAATAATTATGAAATTGATGGTTAATAATTTTAATATTATTAAGAATGTACTATTTAATATTAGATGATATTAGTAATGTTTGTACAATTAATTATTAATAATATTATTAGGAGTATTATTTGTAATAATTATTGTAAGCATAATTATTAATATAATTAGTATTAATAATAATATTAATAATAAATAATAATAGTAATATTATCATTATGAATATTATTTTTATTATTATTATTATGTATAAGTATAAGCAGTATTTACTGTAATTATTATTTGTACATGTAATGATTATTATGAATAAAAATAATTGTTATGATTTATATATTAGTAATAGTAATAATTATTTATTAATGATGATTAGTATTATTAAGAAATGATTTATAATTAGTATGATTCATTATTAGTATTAATGTTGTTATTATTATTTATTAATAATATTTGAATTATTATTGTTATTATTGTTATTATTTTATAAATGTTAGTATTGTTAATATTTTTGGAAAATTAATGTTGATATATATTATTTGTATGAAAAACTAATGTTGTTATTGTTAAAATTGTATTAAAAATAATATTGGTAAATGTTTTTTCAAAAATATTTGATATTACTATTTTATGTTTTTTGTAATTTTTTCTAATGTTAGTCTTGTGTATTATTAATATTATTAGAATTTACAATCATAAGTATTAAATTCTATAGTTATTAATTTTAAATGTAAATATTATTATGCATAATAATTATCATTATGATTTATATATTATTAGTACTTTTAATTTAGAGTTGTGATTTATGAAATTATTTACTATTATTATTATGAAGAAATGATTGGTAAAGCTTTTATTGTTCATATTAATATTATTATTATTATTTGTAATTATTGTCATTGTTATTAATTCTTTATGTGTTATTTAGTTAGTATTATTTTTTGAAAGTATTATTATTATTATTTATATGATTAGTATGAATGTATATCAGAACGACTGATATAATGATCATTAAAATCCTACGGCAATTTGATCATATTTTGAAGTTAGTGGTTTATGATAAGTAATAATAATTTAATAAGTAATCATGTTGCAATTGTATTCATAACGTTTACAATTCTTAATACTAGTTTAAAACATGAAACATATTTTAATTCTCTTTAGGTTCCATACAATTACTATGTTTGGTGAGTAATGATTTGTGCATATCATAAATTTGAAGTATGATACAAGATTCATTGCTTATACTCATCATTTATAGGAAATCTAATTGCAGGGATCTATACTAGCATGATCTGATGGTATGGCCAGGTGTGCTCAACGTGCTCTAGAAAACACTTGAAGAGTTATTGTCTCGAGAATTCTAGTAGCAAATAAGGTATAGTCTGTTGATAGTTGTACTGACGACAGATTTTAGTAGAACTGTAGCTGGCAAGAGCTCTCAATCTAGGCAGTGGGATATAATCAATATATGTGCTCACTGTCATATGCTGAATGTGCCACCATGGATAAGTCTATCGAACATGACTCCCATCCATTCGACCCAGACATCAAATATGAACGTCTTAGCATCGAGGAAGGTGTAACATATCCTCATGTATGTTTGAGGATGATATCTCTATGGATCACCATCTGGTGGTGGCAAGATTCATAACTTCTCATGAAGCCAAATCTAGTGATGTAATGAAAAAAATGGACAATTTAATTAGATGAATTGTAAACTCTATAAAAGTTAGGATCTAAAAATAAGAAATGTCAGATGTGTGAAAAACATGTAAAGGTGGGTTAGACAACATACCTGAGGCAATAGCAAACTACCACTAAAGCGGTCAGACTGTCCCCACTTAAGTCTATCTAGTTCAAGGATCGTCTCCACTACGATCATTAGGAAAGGGGTTTGACCTTGTTCCATCTGATTTACGATCAGTCCTAGCATAAGATCCTCATTGTCGGATGGGTTGACGAACAAGAACTGTATAAATAATCCAAAAGTAACCACTTTGAGCCATGAAGGGGTGGTTGATAACTTGTGGTTATAGAGTCGAAAGATTTTGACATTAAATGCATTGATGAGATATGGAATGACCTGTCTGACAGGAAGTGGCATAGTGAGCATCACAGTCTTATTGTATGAAACCTCAAGGATAACAACAAACTCCTTGTATAGCGAACATAGTTCCATATGTCCAAACCAGAACATATGGTGTATTAGATCCTAGAATTGTATTATTGCATGTAAGAAGATATAATTGATGGAGATTTGGTGGAATGTCTTCATAGATTGAAGTCTAAATGGCTAAGTTGATTCCATTGAGTATCTCCCCGTTGATGGATGACAACATAGAAGATAAATAATGATTGTTTAGTCATTATATACTCCTATAAAAAAGGGGCAACATTAATATATTAACCAAATATTTTAACTTTCACAATAATAAAAAATCATTATCATTATCAGTATGATTATAATTATTAATATCATCATTATTATTATTATTATTATTATTATTATTATTATTATTATTATTATTATTATTATTATTATCATTATCATTATCATTATCATTATCATTATCATTATCATTATCGTTATCATTATCGTTATCGTTATAAAATTATCATTATCATTATTATTATTGTTATCGTTATCATTATCATTATCATTATTAGTATGATGATTGGGGTAGTAAATATAATTATATTAAACAAATTTTCATAACATAAAATGTACTTATATTAAATAATTTTTTAGAACATGAACAGAGGATAAAATATCATTACATTAAATAAGGTTTTAAAACATGAATGGATGATAAAATATCATTACATTAAAAAAATTTTTAAAACATGAAGATATGACTAAATAAGTAACTAAAAAAATTTAGGTGCCACAATCTCTTCTTTTGATTCTTGATTTGGAACTCATTTTTCTTCTAGTATTTCTATGATTGGTATCCATGTGTACATAGTGATAATCATGTAAATGGTGAGATCCAACACTAGCATCATCATCATGATCATCATTATTATCATGAGCTTTATCATCATGTTGATCTCTATAATTAATAAGAATCATAGCATCAGGTGGAGTGCTAAAAGCTACATGAAAATGTTTAGGATTTGGTTCAAGTTGGTTTAATGTTTAGGCAACGAATGGATAAAAATAAGGGTTAGGGTTAGGGGTAGGGGTAGGGCTAATGGGTTGGTTTGATGAGAAAGAGTGTGTGGACAATTGGGTGTAAAATGGTAGGATATATGAAGAAGATTGTTTTGGTTGAAATGTTAGTGGGATAAATGGAAAAGGGTATGAAGATTGGGATGATGGTGGAAAAAATAAAGCATATGGTTTAGACATTAAAATTCAAAGGAAAAGATAAAACTGATGGTCCAGGTTGATTATGTAAAAAAAATAGGAGGTAGAATAGGATGACAAGATGCTATTGTTAGAATGGAGATATTCTAATATTGACGATGATGTTGATTGGTATGTTGTAAAGGATGTGAAGATGTAGGTCTTACAAAGTCATCATCAGCAGGATAAGGATAGTTAATGGATTGAGGGGTTAATTCAGAAGATGACATGGTTGTTAGACGACTTTGTTCTCATAACGCTTCTTGACCACTATGATCAATTTATTAAGTTAATTCTAATTAAGAACTTAATGAGATATGCTTAAGGGCATCAACCTATAGAAATTATAATATAAAATAAGTTTGTAAATTTGATGTACAACATTCAATTAGTGAAATGACAGTTATAGAATTAGATATTTACAGAAGCCCTAAATTATGCACCCTTTAACGAGATCTAGCTTCTTGTAACTTTATGGTACCATTCCATGTATTCATAATGGTAATGCATATGTGGAGAAGCAATAGGAGCCTGAACAATTTGTTGAACATAATTATCCCATAATGCCACTCATCTTGAATATCATTCCATCATCCAATTGACATGTGTATTATGCAAGTTAAATTGGTGCAAATCTTTAGTCTGTAAGGGTGGATGAGGGATGGGTTGCGCTAGTCCAAATTAGCGGAGAACCTTATTTGATTGGTGCCACTTAACTATATAAATACATAGCATTAGAACAACCAACATCCAAATATATTATCTTTGTAAGCATTGAGGAGGTAGAACATTCAAAACGTCTTGTGATAAGGGTCCCAAATTATTTGGACAACCAAATAATCAGTTTGTCAAGTAAATAGACATATATGACATTATAAATGGCTTTAAGATTTTGAAATACATACATTATCAGCCCGTGAAATATCCAACCTCAACTGTATATCAGATATGATATGAGTAGGGATCTCTATAACGATCCTGCTTGTACTACATCTACAATATAAAATAAAAGTCGAATGAATTTTGAAACTATGCAATTTTAACAAAAGAATTTGAATGAATGAATTTAATGTAATACCTTTTGCCATAAAGAGCATTAGGAGGAAGGGGAATAAGATTAATTCTAAGAGCTAAAAATGGTAATCTCTCCCATGCTTAAATTTGCAAAAGGAACAAAGGACCAAATATTTACAAGGCCAAGGAGAGAGATATTATTTCACTAATCGAGTCATAGGTATCTAACATATTCATACCTAATGATTTTCCATAAAGTGGTAATAAAAGGTATAACTTGTACAAATCTTTCCATTTTCCAATTTGATTCGATCCATTCGTTAATAGAATTATTTATTCGATCGCATGGGTATCTGTATGAATCACAAAGCTCACAATACCGATATGCTAAACATGATAAGCCCTAACTATAGTATCCTATAATTTTGAAATCCTCCAAGAATGTAGATAAAATAAGCTCATTATGCTAGTACTCGTTGGATAAAATATTTGGCCATATAAAAATCTTAGGATAGTTGCCCTAGCATGGTTATGCATGATATGAATAACAACATCATTAGGGAGTCAACTAAATTTTTGTATAAGCCAAATCTGCCTTAATTTTGAACCTTTTCTATAAGTACCAGGTGGAATAGCCCCAAGCAATCATATACATAATGTATCCCAATTATGATTAAGTTACCCAATAACAAGTTGATCATCAATAGGAAGCCCAATGATTATGGTGACATCCTACAATGTTATCGTGCACTCCGCCTCAGGTAGGTGGAGTGTACGAGTTTTGAGTCTCCACCACTCAACTGATGCAATGATCAAATGATGGACAAGATTGAAATGTCCTAGATGAAAAGTCTAGTGAAATATATATTCTAAATGAAGTCGATTAACCAAAGGTACAAATCTTCGATACAATTATCACGTAAGGATATGCTCCATCTATAAGATAGGACTTGAGAATCGACCTACATTTAAAAAGATGAAAACCTCAAATAAGGAATGTTTAATTAGATAACATTATGTATAGTATATTATACCTTATCAAACCAAATATCTTTTGATGTATGTTGTTGTAAAAATAAAAGTGAAGGATCATGAGGTCCTACTTGAATGTAATCTTGTTATTCAGATTCTCGAGCCATATTAAAAAAACAAGATCTATAACACATAACAATGATGTCATTTGAATGGTGTAATGATGAAAAAAGAATTGTATATTGAATTATCATAAGGTAAAATGGTATGTAATGATATATTCATAAAATAAAGAAAATACAAATCTTGATAAAAGAATGAATACAATACATTATATAAAAATGATTACAAAAATTATACGAATATAAATAGAGAAGTTATACAAAAATGAATATAGAAATTATATATCAAGTACCTCAATATGTCCATGTATTATGACTCGTTTGGCTATCTTTAATACAAAAGTTATATCAATTTTTGGTTGATCAATCCATCTCATTTTGGATCCAAGTAAACCTTGGCCTCCCTTTTCTCCTTTCCATGTGGGGTTCAAGATGACTGGTAAGCCCCTATAATTAGGCCAATAGTCTTTATGTCTTAAAAGGGTGAATGGTGTTGACTAACATTTCACAATGATAGCAATTGTGTAAAAATGAGCAATACAATTTCTATAGTCTATGTGGTATTTCATACAGCTTGTAATTGCATGTGGACATGTTATTTTAATTTTTTGGAATTTTACCATATGTATATTGTCTCTGTAATATATTGATAACTTATGTTTTGTCACCTTTTTTGGTAGCATTATTGTAAGCTATTTTGATCTTAAATATATCCCTACCAGGATCATATCCCCAAACTTCATAGCCATTGGCTTTACTGACCCTATGTTTTAGAGTTTTGATACAATATTCATTGAAGATATATTCTCTAACTATTAGATTCATGTATCTTTGATGATGTCTATTAAAAATATAGACAAACTTATCAAACAACATTTGCATCATTCTCATAACTGACATATATCTGATTTATTTCAATATGTCATTATATGTTTTAATAGAATTCATTGTCATAATGCTATGTCAAAGTCATTCATCATAGGAAAGCGCCCATTTCTCTTATGGAATTTTATCAATCCCTTCCTTCGAGTCAAAATGTCTTGCTTTGAGTTGCATCATACATCTCAAAAAATTTTTATATTGATTTTATCAATCTACATTAGTTAATTTGATTATTAGATGCAAATCATAAATGCAATAAATATATAGAACGATAATAATCAATTTGATTATTACATGTTCTTTTGAGTAATTTTTTATTGGTACGTTCTTAAACTTTGTGTTATAATTGTTGATAACTTGATGGGCAATACTAATGGGGATTATTAATCCATAAATTACAATTCATAGCATGTTGAATCTTAATATATTGGTTTGAGATGATACATATATCATTACGTCCATTGTAGGCATGATATCGAAGCATCATTATGAAATACCGTTAGTCCTCCTTACTCTCCTTTTTAACTAATGCTAAAACAACCAGTAGTATATGATTATTCCTATTGATAACTTTTGCCATAAGTAAGACACTTAAGTACTTACCATATAAAAAGGTACCATCAACATATAATACATGTTTGCAATACTTGAAGCCTTCAATACACAATCCATATGCCATAAATATCCTTTAAAATTGTTGTCATTAGATATAATGCAATGATTGATGATATGATCTTCAACTTCCCTATCCCAAATCAAGCCAGAATTTTTCGTACATGTAGCATGCATGAAATTACATAACTGCATGTATGATTCATCCCAATCCCTTCCACAAAGATGCAATTGCCTTTTGTTTACCATGCCATACTTTCTTATAACTGAAAGTAATGTCAAATCTTTCCTTTAACATCACTACTTAATATTCCTTCAATATACTTAGGAATCATATTACAAGTAAAATTATGATAATCCTGTTAATTAATTAGAGTATTACAAGTATGAGGACCATTATATCATGTTATTTTTCAATAATGATGAATCTTCTTTTTCGTAGCACATAAACACCAAGAACATGCATCATTCTGACCACAAAGAATAATGATGAAGTTTTCTTTCATTTCGTTACTCCTAAAGTTTCGCCTAACACGTGTTGAGTATATTTTCAATGTTGTTTAAACTGCATCTCTATTCTTAAGCGTCATGCCTATTTTAAAATCCTTACATGAATCTTATATTAACCTATCAATATTAGAAGGATTTTTATTTATAACCATTTCATTCATATTGATAGATAATAAATTTCTCAATGCATAACTTAGCTTAAGATTGGGTTTGGTCAACATGATCAGCTCCTTATAACCTTCAATTTCATTGGCACTTTGATCATCATCATCAAAATAGTAATTTTCAACATCATTGCCCTTTCATCAATCTTACCATTGTTAATTACATTATGACCAATACTTCTACTAGAACCACCTATTTCATAATGACTGCTTATAGTACCTTTGATAACTTCTTCATCGCTAGTAAACTCTATAAATAACTCAATATACTGTAAACTAGGGAATCAGATAATGAAATTAAACATTATACCCATATCCTGTTCACCTTTTATTTGAAGAGCACCAAAATGTAATTGTCCCATCATATTGAGCTGTGGGTATTAATAAATTATTGATATGATCATAACATTAGCAAATAGTCTAATTATTCTTTTTATTCTATATAACAATAATAATATACTTAACACACCATCCAAATTAGTCATTCTTGATTGTCCATTGATGTACTTAGCACTAATATATGTATCAACATGTGTACCAACCTAATATATTAAACAAGATGAAGCACATGCCATTTATGCTTTCAATTGACTATAAAGAATGAAAATGAACATTATTGACCAAATACATAAATTATCATATAACATATTCATAATAGCATGTAACAGGGAAACCTTGCGAGTAAGAATCAATTTACCGAACCAACTTACAAGTAATGTTCACGGTTATTATATGTAAAGTAATTTCATATTTATCAATACTTTTGAAATCAAAATCATTATATTCATGTGACAATTCATTTTAAAATACATGTTATTAATGTTGTGTTTATGATTTACTTTTATGGTTTATGGGTTAGGGTTTCAATTTAGAGTTTATGGTTATTTTATCTAAATCAATTTGATGTTTACCAATACTTTTGAAATCAAGATCATTATATTCATGTGATAATTAATTTTTAAAATACATATTATTAATGTTGTATTTACGGTTTACTTTTTTGGTTTAGGGGTTAGGGTTTACTGTTATTTTATCTAAATTAATTTGATATTTACCAATACTTTTGAAATCAAGATCATTATATTCGTGTGATAGTTTATTTTTAAAATACATATTATTAACATTGTGTTTATAATTTACTTTTAAGATTTAAGGGTTAGGATTTTGGTTTAGGGTTTCCTGTTATTTTATCTAAACTAATTTGATGTTTACCAATAATTTTAAGTCAAGATCATTATATTCATGTGATAATTCATTTTTAAAATACATGTTATCAATGTTGTGTTTATAGTTTACTTTTATGGTTTAAGGGTTAGGGTTTCGGTTTAAGGTTTATAGTTATTTTATCAAAATTAATTTGATGTTTACCAATACTTTTGAAATCAAGATCATTGTATTCGTGTGATAATTCATTTTTAGAATACATGTTATAAATGTTGTATTTAGGGTTTACTTTTATGGTTTAGCAGTTAGAGTTTTGATTTAGGGTGTCACGTCTGCACACACATAGCTTAGACATATCATAGTTGCATATTCGACCTGTGAGTTATTAATAACTGAGCTGGTTATTCTAGTATTATTGAAGGCATGATTAATTAAGTCAATGGATTAATATACTTAATTAGTTTAGTTAATGCTGTTGATCATGTCTTCCGGATGCGGGATTTCAAGATATGCCCCTTACCTGAGGAGTTTAGGGCTATCATGGGTAGTCACCCACTGGATCACGTACAGCTCGTGGTGCCATCAGATTCAGGGTCCGAGATTGTGCAGCAGATGGTATCCTTGTTTGATCTGCCTCCAAGGGTAGCCTGCACGTATTTGTCACCCTGTCAGGGATTCGTTTCTGTCAGTATCATCGAGGCTTGCCAGAGGAAAGACCCTTCTAGTCCCGCTTGGGTTCGAGTAGCTCAGTTCTGCATACTCGGTCGATACCTGCTTACACATCCTGGAGACGGGGTACCTT